>JAWPHD010009711.1:0-100942 GCA_037043455.1 Cyrtodaria siliqua | reverse complement strand
TGATATGTTAATAAGTTATGTGCATTATATAACCACCACATTTAAAATGCATTTAGTGGCATTGAATTGAAATTTGATAACAGATTCATAAATACCTTGAATGTTTGCTTAGCAGAAAGTCTGTTTGACAAATGGTGTTTATTTACTCTTTCTCACAATCTAATAACTCAGTAGTAACAGAGTGTTAGTAGAAATATGTACAGAATTTAATTAAATTTTAACTGAACTTATGTGCACAATGTGTGATAACTTTAGCTGGACTGTACTGAGTTTTGAGTATGTTGACACAGATCACCTCTTACAGGGGTGTAGCTAGGGGACTTTAGAATGTGTACGCAGACAGTCTAGTGGGGTCCGGGGGCATGCCGCCGAAAAAAAAATCCTAGACTAACTGTGGTGCAATCTGGAGGCATTTCCGCAACAAAAAAAAACACTCCTAGCTCTTGTTTTTATTGCATTTTTGGACATTTATTTATTTTTCAATATTTGGAACAATGTGTATGCAACTGCGTACTTTGCATACAGGTAGCTACGCGCCTGCCTTATACAATGATATCCAGCCTTTTATCTCTCACTCAGGGTTTTTAAGTTGTGGTAGTTAACTTGGAAAGCTTTCTATCCATATCATCTATCAGGGGTGGCTTACTAAAATTCAGCATATCAGTTCAGTTGTCAGAAAGAAAACCAGATTTAGACCTTAAATAGAAATGTCTCATAACTTGAGTAATGATGTAAGAGTGCTGTAACATGTGCTAATATAGCCAAGATAAATCTCTCAATGCACACTGTTTATTCTTGCATAACCGATAACCTTATCCGTGTTTTACATGGGTGATGGAAATCCTATTCTTGCCGGATAAGGCTATCCACGTTTTACATGGGGGATGGAAGTTTTTTTGGTAAAGGTAAAGTCACTCGTGCACCAACATCCGGTATGCAGGAAAACATGCAAAACGTTAGTAGCTGGTGGTGTCAATGCACAAATGTCTCGGATATGCAAAAAAAAAGAATCTTTCATGGGTATTCGGTTCAGATAGGGAATTCGGTTCCGATAAAAACATTTATACCTCGGGTTGCAATTCCCTATCTTCACCGGATACCCATGAAAGATTCTTATAATCTTACACATGGGTGAAGATAAAAGTCACACGCCTCAACAATGACATCAGTAATGTCAACAGCAGGATCACCCTAGGATTGAATTTCAATGAGACAAAATGTCCCATTTGGTTGATTTTAATAAGACATTCACCATTTTCACGAAATTTTTCCGATGAGAAGCCGAACGACCAACAGTCGTCGTTCGTCGACCGCGCGTAGCACTGGAGGCCGCTAGGTGGGAAATTTAGATGCGATTTACTGCATTATAGCTCATTTTACATCCCCCCCACCCCCCACCCACCCCAAAAATGTTTTAACAAAAAATACTACAATTAAAGAGACAAGCAGACATACAGACAATGTCTCCATAGTATGGGGGGAATGTTTTGGAAATTGAGAATATGACCCAGTAGCCCAGCCATTTCACACCTGACATTTGCCAAACGATCACGGTTAATATAGTGTTTACCTCAGATTTTAAAAAGGGCAGGGTGTTCCCTGAAAAAAGGGCATTTTAAGCGCTCTAAATTATATAAAAAGGGCATTTTCGAGCGCGCGAAAACTTCAAAATGAAACAACAAAAATGTAAATTTTATTGATGCAAAGGAAATAAAATATAAAGTTGTTGTAAATAAAAATACAGTTATGTGTGTAATCGTGTCCTCCTTCATTTATTTGTTTTAGTCGATTTTCTAGATTCTCTCTATTATTGTCAATATATTGAAGATAACACAGAGTCGTTGTTTCTTTTTACGTGAATAACATTTAAAAAAAAATCTGAAAAGCGCAAAGTGAAAGTAGAAGTTGTTAAAGCATCCAAAATAAAGCGTGTCCGAATTTACGCCAACTTTTTACGCTAACATAGTTTTACAATTGCTTGCACCAGTTCACAGTTAACTGCGTCAAATCATAAAGATCGGAGGATATGGTCAGATATTACTAGAAGCTGATGAATTGTTATAAAAATGGCCATGCTTATTCATAATCAATGATTTACTTTACTCTGCGAAGCGAAAGCAAACCGGAAGTTTACCGACATAACAATCTCGTTTTGAATTTTTTAATGTGATTTTCGAATAATTTGATATTTTCTCATTTTATATGTTTTAATGGCGAATAAATGGATCTGAACAAATTTACATGAGATTTTAAATGAAATATAAAAAATGGATCTGAACAAATTACATGAGATTTTAAATGAAATATAAACAAATATGTTTTCATTACGAACCGACATGGTGAACATGTATGTCCCGGCTTCGGTGCGACAATTTGTTCCATTTGTCTTTTTTTTCATGCGAATTTTGAGATTTTAATGCGGAATCGCGGTCTAGAGTGTTCACTGCAACAGTTGCATGACATCATTGAATTAGTGCATGATGTCATTGATACATATGTGAGGAAGCTATCCAGCTGGCTTGTGGAACGTCGGTGGTTTTACCCAGGTGCCCGCCCGTGCACGAAAATTGCCCGGAGGGGCACCTGGGGTCTTCCTCCACCAATGGAAGCTGGAAAGTCGCCATATGACCTTAGCTGTTGGTGCGACTATAAAATCCAATTCAATCCAATCAGTCATTGATACATGCAAAATGTTAGTAATTGGCAACACAATGTGAATGATCTGCAAGTAAAAGAACCAATCATGGATATCCGGTCCAGATAGGGTATTTGGAATTCACGATCTTTACTGGATACCCCTGAAAGATTCTTATAATCTGTCACTCACAGCACACTGTTTAATCTCTCACTGCACACTGTATAATCTAGGGGTTGAGTGAATGATTACAAAGTCAACATCTAGTGTGGAAGTTTACACCTGCATGCTAGAATTAGTACACCTGTAAAATTTGCTAAATTGGAACTGCAATGTCAATGAACGACATGTGTTGATGACTTCTTGCATTTTGTGTAAAACAGTTCTCACTTTTAAACTGAACCTTTTTATAGGGATATTAAACAGTAGTCATTGAAAAAAATGGTTTAAATCACTTTTTATCTTTCAATTATAAAACGAGACCACTGTGAAGTGAGCTGTTCACAACTGAACTTTAAAACACTTCCTAACTCAGATTTATATCTTAAGCAATGTCACCCTGACATGAATTGTACATGCTTAAATACCTCGGGGTTTATATAGTAGATAAAGAAATATACAAGGTCGTGTTTTACATTCTGTAAAATAAGTGTTAAAACATAGATTTAAATATTAAATACTAGAGTACGTGACAGTACCCATGCATACTAGGTTGTATGGGACTTCCTCTCTTTTGAAGGATGTTGAAACACTCCGATGATTTATGAATATATTTAAATATTTATTAATAGCTCCGAGTTGAATAAGGCGGGAAAATTATACAGGGTTGTAGAGTAGAAAGTTCAATGAACCTGATTAAACCCTAAAATGTTTATAACCTCCCTTTTTAGAGCAGTCATTCAATGAATTGATATAAAAAGGTGTTGCTTTTAATAGTGCCATCACTTCCACTATCCTGCCTCTAAATATCATTTTAGCAGAGTTGCATACTTAACAAATACCATGCAAAACATCTCCATATTGATTAAATGATAAATACAGTAATGTTTGAAGTTTGTATGTGACATTCCTGGTGAGCTTATACATGACAGTTTGTATGGTGATGGAGTGCTTACTGAGTCCTACTTCACTCCAGATGAGAAACACTAAGATCTATTATAAGCAAGGAGAAAGACAGGGAAAATAAATGTTCAAACTCTTATTCTGCCTGATGCCTGTATCAAAAGCTTTACTGATATTACAAAAAGTATAAAACAGTAAATTAATAACAATAAATTCGTTCAATTATTTAAAACAATAACCCATGTCCCTTATCAGTTCAGGATTCCTACGCAGTACCTTTTAGTTCCTGTTTTGATATCCAAGGTCTTGCTAATTGCTTCTATGTTTTCCACCTTTTAATGACCACCTAAAATATTAATGTAATGTATACACTTACCTAAAAACAAAAGTATTGTTTGAAAATCTAACATGGTTTAATAAAATTCTCAATGTTGATTGGTTATTTGGGAGCTTAAAAAAGCTATACAATACAGTGCTTTGGGGTTTATAGAATCATTGATAGTAAAGAATCATTAGCTCTACTGGCCGAAGGCCAGCAGAGCTTATGGGATGCCGAGTTGTCCGTCGTCCGTCCGTCCGTCCGTCCGTCGTCCGTCCGTCGTCCGTTGTTAACTTTTGTCTCGTTAAGACGATAGGGCCTTCATTTTTCATCCAATCTTTACCAATCTTTAACAGGTTGTTAATATCAATGAAAGCTCGGATGAGTTCGAAAACCAGCCAGATCGGCCAAGTAACAGGGGAGTTATGGCCCTTGATTTAGTTAAAAATGCTATATTGCTATATTTTGCCTCGTTAAGACTATAGGGCCTTCATTTTTCAACCTATCTTTACCAAACTTTACCACATTGTTAATATCAATGAAAGCTCGGACAAGTTCGAAAACCAGCCATATCGGACTAGTAACAGCGGAGTTATGTCCCTTGATTTAGTTAAAAATGCTATATTTTGCCTCGTTAAGATGCTAGGGGCTTCATTGTTCATCCAATCTTTACCAAACTTTATCAGATTGTTAATATCAATATAAGCTCGGACAAGTTCGAAAACCAGCCATATCGGAATAGTAAAAGCGGAGTTATGGCCCTTGATTTAGTTAAAAATGCTACATTTTGCCTCGTTAAGACGATAGTTGCTTCATTGTTCATCCGATCTTTATCAAACTTTATCAGATTGTTAATGTCATTGAAAGCTCGAACAAGTTCGAAAACCAATCATATCGGACCAGTAACAGCGGAGTTGTGGCCCTTGATTTAATTAAAAATGCTATATTTTGCCTAGTTAAGACGATAGGGGCTTCATTGTTCATCTGATCTTTACCAAACTTTATCAGATTGTTAATATCAATGAAAGCTCGAGCAAGTTTGAAAACTAGCCATATCGGACCAGTAACAGCGGAGTTATGGCCCTTGATTTAGTTAAAAATGCTATAGTTTGCCTCATAAAGACGATAGGGGCTTCATTGTTCATCCGATCTTTACCAAACTTTATCAGATTGTTAATATCAATGAAAGCTCGGACAAGTTCGAAAACCAAACATATCGGACCAGTAACAGCTTAGTTATGGCCCTTGATTTAGTTCAAAACGCTATATTTTGCCTCGTTAAGACGAGAGGGCCTTCCTTTTTCATCCGATCATTACCAAACTTTAATTTTTTAATTATTTTTTTAAATTAATATTTATTTTTTTTAATATTTTTTTTTCTTAATTTTTAATTTTTTTTTTTTTAATTTTTAATTTTTTTTTTTTTTTTATATATATATTTTTTTTAATTTTTTTTTTTTTTTTTTAGCTCTATGTTGGACCAGTTTGACCAGTAACAGAGGAGTTACGGCTCTTGATTTAGTTAAAAATGCTATATTTTGCCTTGTTAATACGGTAGGGCCTTCATTAGTTCAAAAGCTGTTTTTTGCCGGAAACTTCCAAAAAAACGTAAATGGCAGTCACTGGCTTCATTGATGTTATAAGAGCCATGTTAGCCAGTAGAGCGTCCACAGGCCCTCTTGGGCCTCTTGTTTTCTGTTTAAATTAAATTTTCTCAGCTCATATATTTTAGATTATTTTAAAACTTTCCAGGCTTGAAGATATATCATATAAGCATACATTTATTCAATGGTGAAATTATTTGGGACATTTTTCCATGCAAAATATATCACTACGTGCAACACCTCTCAGAAAAAATGATTCTATACTACCTGAATTAAGTGTGTTTTTAAAACGAAAATTTCAAACTGTCACAATAAACACAGAAATAAATATTTGCTGTTTTAACAAATGTTAGGGACAAAAGTCAAAATGCAATCATCAATTAAGGCAACTTTCTGCAGTTTGGCACTTTTAAGGATAAAATGAAATCATGTAAATATTGGTGCAAAAACGCCTATTGAAAAATCACAAGTTTCAGGACAATAATTTTAGAAATTTTGCTTTCATACAACTAAAAGGGTAAATCTAAATCAGAAATTAAATAGACATTTTCCTTTCATTTTAAAATTATACGTTTAACCCGAGTGATTCTATACCCCAAAAAGCACTGTACCTCTGACGTCATGTACGTCAACCGTTAAGACATCATTTTAAACGCCAGAAAACATGTTAACCGTTGAGACATTTTAAACGTCAGATGCAAAACAACAATGCCATGAAATGTGTTATTTTAAGCGACGCTATGTTCCAACAACACATGTAAATAGGATGAAGCTGTATATTCTTCTCATTTGATGTTGAGAGATAGGCATAAAATGTAAGTTGTGAGAATTTGTTTGTATTTTGTGCAATCAAAATGTGTACCATGATACATAAAACTCCATGTCAGATAAGAAATAAAATATGTCAAGTGGGTTTATATTGTGCGAGACAAAAACCTGGTGTTTCGGACTTGAGCCACATCAAAACCGCGGGCCTATGGCCAGGCCATTGGTATCGATGAACTTCAAGTCCAACCCACCAGGTATTGATCTGGGACAATATAAATCCACAGGAAATATTTTATTTCTTAATCAAAGAGGGAACCTTTTAGTGAATACAGTTGGTTTTCTTTGACTTGCTTTAATTCTGTTCTGCTATTTTGTTTTCAGGTACCCTGGTGTTCATATAACCAACTTCACCAACAGTTGGAGAAATGGACTTGGATTTAATGCTCTTATACACGCACATAGGTAAGCTCTTTCGAACTCTTACAATGACTCGCCTACTTTTTGCATTTCGTTAATTTATCTAAAAGTTTTACATTCAAGTTTTTGATTAAAGTCGTTACTCAGATGTCAAAAACCTCATTCACAATATTCATTCACACATCTACAGGGCAGAACATTTCTGACAAGGAGGTCAGTGTGTATGACCTCATATTGACCTTGACCTTAGTAGTCCATTTAGTCCTTTCAAACTTTTTCATCTACTGACAGCAATATGTTTCAAACCACAAGTAGGCCAATGTGAATGACCTTTATCTGCTTTGACATACTTTGTTCATTTACTGCATTTCTCACACAATAACAGCTGTAGAGCATCCCAACTTGATACATATTTGCATCTACATGACAGCAAAAAGTATGCAGATGTGTATGACCTTCACCTACTTACCGTTCATACACACATACATCTACATACATCTACATACATCTACATAAGTGTAATATACATATCTTCAATGGATGGTGGGAGGTGTACAGTACTGGTTCTACCCTGGAAAAGTGGATGGTCTGCCTCCAACACAAAAAATTGACCATGTGTTGAAAATGACATAAAACACCTTACAAACAAACAAACAAACAAACAAACACTTTGCTACTCCATTTTCCAAGTACCTTGAAAGTAGGTGGACATATAACGTTACCGTTGTCTGTCCATCCCATATGTCCATCTGTCCCGCCTGTCCCCATTTATTTGCGAAAAGTTAAATATTCACAAGTTTTTATATGACTGTCGTCACTAAAGTGGGACATCCATTCCCATGGACACACTTTCTAGTTTATGATATATACTGAGGGAAAAAAGTTTAGCAAGTTTTTGTTGCACCCTGGAAATAATACATTTTTGGTCATAAAATCAAGAAATTACTGCCATAGACACAATATTTTATTAAACACACATCAATAACGAACATCTTAATGACGTAAGGAAATAATGAAGGTAGGGGTCAAGCCCGTAAAGTCCCAAAATGTCAGTATATCTTGTATACAGTATTATTTCATCTAAAAAAAAACTTGCTAAACTTTTTCTCTCAGTATAGGACAGTTTTCAGACCAACTAAAGAAGACTTCATTTGCGAATGTCTGTATTTGTTTGTACATTTGCAGACCAGACTTGATAGCCTATGAGGAGCTGATACCTAGCGAGCACATGAACAACCTGAACAATGCATTTGATGTTGCAGATGAAAAACTGGGGATACGTAAGATTCTGGATGCAGAAGGTAACATTTAGTTTTATCGTATAGATTCTGTGATCTGTGAGGTTTCTTGTCCGTAGCTTGGTCAGTAATTCAAAACACACTTCAGCGGCCCGTATTTTCAATATTTTGACCTTTTACATAATCGTTTTGTTTTCTGATGAATTAAATCAAAGTGATCACTGAATTATACCAATCTATCATTAAGGGGAGTTATTTCTGAGAAATACATGCATTCATTGCTGTTTCTTCTAGTTGCAAGCCCATTGTTAAAAGCCCAATGAAATTAATAAAAATCTCTCCTAAAATATTATTAAAGGTTTGCTTTAAAGCTTAAAATTGTGTGCGGTCCTAAGGTTTAAAGTCCAACAACTTGAGTGTGACTAGTGTAAGAATACATATTCTGTGATCATTTCAGATGTGAACATTGAACGTCCAGATGAGAAGATTATCATCACGTATGTAGCCTCTTATTACCATTACTTTGCCAAGATGAAGAGTGAAATGACCGGTGGCAAGAGAATCGCAAAAGTAAGTCCTTCTGGAAATTAGTCCTGACTATGGTTATTGGGCTGTCAAATAGGGAGGTAAACTATCCAGTCCCATGTAGCTATCAGTTGGAAACAGTAAATAATGGGAGGAATGTCTCCAGTCCCATGTAGCTATCAGTTGGAAACAGTAAATAATGGGAGGAATGTCTCCAGTCCTGTGTAGCTATCAGTTGGAAACAGTAAATAATGGGAGGAATGTCTCCAGTCCCATGTAGCTATCAGTTGGAAACAGAAAATAATGGGAGGAATGTCTCCAGTCCCGTAGCTATCAGTTGGAAACAGTTAATAATGGGAGGAATGTCTCCAGTCCCGTGTAGCTATCAGTTGGAAACAGTAAATAATGGGAGGAATGTCTCCAGTCCCGTGTAGCTATCAGTTGGAAAAGTAAATAATGGGAGGAATGTCTCCAGTCCCGTGTAGCTATCAGTTGGAAACAGTAATTAATGGGAGGAATGTCTCCAGTCCCGTGTAGCTATCAGTTGGAAACAGTAAATAATGGGAGGAATGTCTCCAGTCCCGTGTAGCTATCAGTTGGAAACAGTAAATAATGGGAAGAATGTCTCCAGTCCTGTGTAGCTATCAGTTGGAAACAGTAAATAATGGGAGGAATGTCTCCAGACCCATGTAGCTATCAGTTGGAAACAGTAAATAATGAGAGGAATGTCTCCAGTCCCGTGTAGCTATCAGTTGGAAACAGTAAATAATGGGAGGAATGTCTCCAGTCCCGTGTAGCTATCAGTTGGAAACAGTAAATAATGGGAGGAATGTCTCCAGTCCCATGTAGCTATCAGTTGGAAACAGTAAATAATGGGAGGAATGTCTCCAGTCCCATGTAGCTATCAGTTGGAAACAGTAAATAATGGGAGGAATGTCTCCAGTCCCGTGTAGCTATCAGTTGGAAACAGTAAATAATGAGAGGAATGTCTCCAGTCCCGTGTAGCTATCAGCCGGAAACAGTAAATAATGGGAGGAATGTCTCCAGTCCCGTGTAGCTATCAGTTGGAAACAGTAAATAATGGGAGGAATGTCTCCAGTCCCGTGTAGCTATCAGTTGGAAACAGTAAATAATGGGAGGAATGTCTCCTGTCCCGTGTAGCTATCAGTTGGAAACAGTAAATAATGGGAGGAATGTCTCCAGTCCCGTGTAGCTATCAGTTGGAAACAGTAAATAATGGGAGGAATGTCTCCAGTCCCGTGTAGCTATCAGTTGGAAACAGTAAATAATGGGAGGAATGTCTCCAGTCCCGTGTAGCTATCAGTTGGAAACAGTAAATAATGGGAGGAATGTCTCCAGTCCCGTGTAGTTATCAGTTGGAAACAGTAAATAATGGGAGGAATGTCTCCAGTCCCGTGTAGCTATCAGTTGGAAACAGTAAATAATGAGAGGAATGTCTCGGACAGAAACCTGTATTCTCTCTATTCTTCTAAGTTTATATTCGGGAGCAGCTTTAAAATGTTGATGAGCCTATATGAGAACTTGCTTCTGTCAATTTGTGTCACGTTTCATATCTAAAGGGTAGATTGATGTGTCATTGTCGGCCTGGTTGGCTCAGTCAGTTAAGCAATGGAATGGTAGTCGGTTGATAGGTATGTTTTCGATGCTGTGATGTTCCTTGTCTTTACCGTCATCAAATAGAGAGTCCAATCATTGTAACTGGATTTAACCCTTTACTTGCTACATATATATAATGGACTGTTCTTTCTTTGCATTAATGTCCATTTATATGTGACAAGTGGTTACTCGTAGGCTGATCTGGATTTACAATGGACGCATTATTGCAGTATTGGTATAATCATGGAGACAGTGAACAGACCATGTTCTTTCATGTTTGCTTTCTTCTTCCTGTCTGTATCATATCACTTCTCAATTAGACCAACATGAGCTTGTTTGGTGCACCCTAGAACCAGTTTAAACCCCCAGTGGCCTACTTTGCCACTTACCGTTCCAAGGCGGTAGCCCTATTGTCAACCATTTTGTGTTTGTGATGTCGTTCGCATTTATGATTACTTTTGCCTTCTTGTTTGTCTGTTTGCGTGTTTGTTTCTGTGTTTTGTGGTTGACTGTCCTCCTTGAATGCTACTTTCCCTGTCCGATCTTTATATATTTCTTTAGGCTGTCCAATATGTACAAATGGGGCCCATTTTAACCACTTGGGCCAACTTGAGCTTAGCTTGACCAATATATACAAACTGGACCAACATAGCTTGGCATAATGTGAACCAACTTGGCGATATTAGTGTTTTGCCAATGCGATTTCATATCGGCCCACCTTGTCATATTGACCCAATTAATTATTAATTATTAAATTTAATATTTTATCACAGATTGTGGGATCTATGTTAGAACTGGAAAAGATGGTTGATGACTACGAGACGTTGATGTCAACACTGCTGGAATGGATCAAGGCCAAGATATCTACACTAAATGATAGAAACTTCCCCAACTCACTGGAGGGAATACAGAAAGAGTTGATAAGCTTTAAGGAATACCGAACAGTAGAGAAATCTCCCAAGTAAGAACCTTAGCCAACACACACTGCCACAACGAACACCAGACACTTCAGAAACGCACATACTCCCTCAAATAAATGCAGACATCTAAGAGAAAAAACATCCAACAAAACAATCTGTAAAATGTGAAACTAATGAATGGTGATAACCAGTACATTTGATCACATTCTATCTGCCAAACCTTTGAATCTGCCAGATAGTTCAGCAATCTAGCAATATATATGTTTTGCTGATATACATCTGGTGCCAGCAGTCAGGCAATATATATGTTTTGCTGACATACATTTGGTGCCAGCGGTCTAGCGATATATATGTTATACTGACATACATTTGGTGCCAGCATGAGTTTGAACACATCTCCAAACATGTCTGAATGATTATTATTTTCTCCCCTATCAGACAAAAGCTGTCTTCCCTATCAGGCTAGAGTTGCCTTCCCTATCAGGCTAGAGTTGTCTTTCCTATCAGGCTAGAGTTGTCTTTCCTATCAGGCTAGAGTTGTCTTTCCTATCAGGCTAGAGTTGTCTTCCCTTTCAGACTAGAGTTGTCTTCCCTGTCAGGCTAGAGTTGTCTTCCCTATCAGGATAGAGTTGTCTTCCCTATCAGACTAGAGTTGTCTTCCCTGTCAGGCTAGAGTTGTCTTCCCTATCAGGCTAGAGTTGTTTATCCTATCAGACAGACTTTTCTCATCTATCAGATAGAATTTTCTCATCTAACCAAGGTTTCTCCCCAATCAGACAGTAAGACAGATCTGTCCGCGGTCTGAGAAAAGACGTGTATGAAAATTGTTTACAGAACCAAGCTAGTTCTTAGCTGGAAACAATACAATGCACATATTGACAAAATGTTTGATACCTAGAAAAAGGAGTCTGTAGCTACCATACTGATAAAGGTAACATAAATGTTAACTATTCCACCATTTTCTTTGCAGATTACGAGAGAAAGGTAACATAGAAGCACAATTCTTCAACATCCAGGCCCGACTGAAGGCCAATGGACAGAAACAGTACAACCCACCGGAGGGCATGTTGATCCACGATATTGAGAGTGCGTGGATGAGACTGGAGAAATCTGAACACGGCAGGGAGACAGCACTCAGGGATGAATTAATTAGGTATGGTTTGAATTATTCTTGTTAATTTATCTCCTTCAAGGTCGCTCTGCATACAACTTGTCTTGCACAGGATGTAAACATAATTTATCTGGAGTTTGTGAAGACAGATTATATATTGTTCTGTTTACATACGTTATATATACACCTTATTTATGGTAGTGCAAAGGACATCATGTGGTCTTAATTTGGGTAAACGAAACATATCAGCAGGTCTACGGCTCACTCCTGTTATCACATGATGACATACGTGAGTAGATCACTGTTGTAGTTCTTATTTCTGAAATACTTTGTATTCTCCAACCCACCAGTCATTGGTGTGAAACTTCTTACAGATGTCCCTAAATACAAGTTAATGATAGTAAAACTTATTTATATTGAGACAAAACAGAACTTGTTTACAGAATTGTGACTGTGGTTGCTGAACTCTCCATTCAGAAAGTAACATTTTGTTCCTTCAACATTTCAGACAAGAGAGATTAGAACAACTCGCCCAGAAATTCAGAAGAAAGGTGAGTTAAGATGACCCCAACATCATGACCATTTGGAATATGGTTCGAGACGTTGTTAGGAAAACCAACCATAAACATGTACTTCTGACCAGAGACATGAAATAAGTGTCCAATGCATAGATCCGCTCTGTCAATCAAACATATCTGACCATGCCGGTTGACCAATTAAAATTGCATGAGGTATTTACCCCGTTACATAAAGCACATGCTGTCCCACAAACAAACATTTTATACGATAGAACACATGGTAATGTTTGTGGCCAAAACTGAGCTTGGACAATGGTGGGCGGGGTTTATCAATTTGTACGGATCTATGTATGGGTTTTCATGTACACCAGTGGTATAAGCTTATAAATCAGCTTGGTGCAATAACTCAGTAAGAGCATTATCAAAGTATATTGCACTTAATGGGTTATCGCACTGATGTGACAACTTTTTTATGTAAAAACTTGTGGGTGTGTTCATTCATTGTGTTCATTCATTGTTAACTGTAGAAATGCAAGTAAAATGTATTGTAGCTGCTTCAGACTGTTTGGTGTAATAATTGAAAATGTTGGAAATGAAATGAGCACTGCATCCATATCTTCAAAGATGACAATGTTTCAAAGAGTTGTATCCCCTTTATATATTGATGATTACCAAGTAAAGAAATATAAAAAGATCGGACAGGGAAAGTAGCATTCAAGGAGGACAGTCAACCACAAAACCCAGAAACAAACACGCAAACAGACAAGAAGGCAAAAGTAATATGAAATGCAAACGACATCACAAACACAAAATGGTTGACAATAGGGCTACCGCCTACTCAAGTATAACATATCTCTTCTAATTATATTTTCATATAAGTTACTATCCTTTCTTTTATCTCTATAACTCATTTCAGGCTGAGATTCGAGAGTCGTGGCTGATGGACATGACACAGATCCTGGACGAGAACATGGTGTGCAATAGTGCTGCACAGGCTGAGGCAGCCATTAAAAAACACGAGGCCATCAGTGCTGAAATATTAGCTAGAGTAAGTGAAAATGCTTAAAAGCTTGAGAAGAGAAAACATGTTTAACTGTAAGAGACAATAGCCTTACTTTTACCACTGAAGTAGAAAAATAGGTTGTGAATATATTTGGAATGCTTACAGTATGCTTAACAGTGGGTTCAAAGAAATGACTTTGTTTTAGGTATGAGAGCTGGTACTAGAGAGGCTGATGAGAGGATAAAGAGGAATCCAGCCTCATGGATTATTTTGTAATTAAAGCATTAAATCCTGTATTAGCCTCTGTCACCGGGCCTGCTTCTGATTTCTTCGTTATGCTATGCTACACGGATCCAGAACCAGGGCCTGAAGAAAATAGGATGTTTAAAATCGTCCCAAACTTTTGGGCGATTTTGACGAGATTTTGAGAGATTCTATGAGACTTTCAAAAAACCTATTTTCAAGTTAATTTAGTATTAATTTCTTATTTTTATCTTATGAGAAGCAGCAAGTGAAGCTAAAAAGTTTAACTGGTGCATCAACAATTGACGTAGTACGTTTATTTACAACATGACGTCACGCAAACTTCTACTTGATGCGCATGGGAAAAAACTCGTGAATAAATTGGGTTGGTAAATCTCTAGTGGGTGCTTTAATTGACCTAATCTGCCCAGACCGATATCTGCAAGTAAGACATATGCTTGATACGGTCTTGGCAGGCCGAGACTAATCCTGTATAGAGCTGATGACTGGTTAGAGTCTCACCACTGGGTTTCTAAGGTGTGATCTTGGGTAAAACTATGCCAATTACTATACATTAGCCTCGTCGGCCAGATGTGGATATAACTGGGCGATTCTTTGTATCGGTGACTATACTCTGAGTGTGTTGAGGAACCCAGGACTATTTCCAAGTAGTAAGAGTAGGGCTCAGTTCCCAGATGTAACCATCACCTTGTGCGGCGACTCAACTATGACGTTGGGAAATGCCGTTTTGCAAATTTTCATTGAATAAATAATAAGTGGGTGAAGTTCCGGTGTATTGTTTATAGTATTATTAGATTTATTTTATCTTATAAATGAATTGTCCTTTTACAGAAAGACCGATACAAGGCCCTGAATACGCTGGCTGTAGAATTGGTCCAGAGCAACTACAATCAGAAAGAGGCTGTTCAGAAAAAGTAAGGCGTATAGAACTTAGTGTGTTTTCCGTTTTATCGTACCATAATGAAACTTCATCTATGGTTTGCCTTTGAGTTTGGAATCCCTATAAGTTTATTTGTTAATAGTCAAGACCAGAGTACTCGTATAGTCAGTGGGTCAGAGTTTGAGGTCAGAGGAAGTTTTAAGAAAACTTTATAGAAAAACGGTTGGTGAAAAACGGCAAGGGTACTCGAATTGAAAAAAGGGTTTATTTTTCAATACAATCTGTTGTGACTAACCTTTTATTTTGGAAAATGATACCGAACTGAAAAAATAAAATTTTACTGATCATTATCTAAGTGTGTTTTAGAAGGACAGGGACATAACTCTGACAGAGTTTTTTTTAGATAGTTGTATGGAAACAAGAGCTGAGTGTTACGATTTTTAAATTGATATCTAACGAACTGCATTACAGAGATGACTATATCCGTATCAAATGGGAAGAATTACTGGCCAAACTGGAGAGGAGGAAGGCAACACTGACGGGCTTCAGTAACTTGATGGCCATGTTCCGAGAAATAGAGTCCATACAAGAGGAACTCAAAGAGGTTGAGGTAAACAAAGAAACTCGTCTTTACAATTAATGAAAGTGCTTATTTATTTCAGAGAATTTGAATTTGAAGAATTTGGTTAAAAATACATCTTTTTTTATATTTCTTGCATTTCAAGAAGTAAAAATTATTATTCTTAATTTTATTAGCTCTACTGGCCGAAGGCCAGCAGAGCTTATGGGATGGCGAGTTGTCCGTCGTCCGTCCGTCCGTCGTCGTCCGTCCGTCCGTCGTCCGTCGTCCGTCGTCCGTCGTTAACTTTTGTCTTGTTACCACAATAGGGCCTTCATTTTTCATCCGATCTTTACCAAACTTTAACAGGTTGTTAATATCAATGAAAGCTCGGACAAGTTCGAAAACCAGCCAGATCGGAATAATTTCAACGGAGTTATGGCCCTTGTTTTGCTGAAAAATGCCATATTAAGCCTTGTGACCACTCTAGCACCTTCATTTTTTATTTGATCTTTACCAAACTTGCACAGATTGTTAATATCAATGAAAGCTCGGACAAGTTCGAAAACCAGCCAGATCGGAATAATTTCAACGGAGTTATGGCCCTTGTTTTGCTGAAAAATGCCATATTAAGCCTTGTGACCACTCTAGCACCTTCATTTATTATTTGATCTTTACCAAACTTGCACAGATTGTTAATATTAATGAAAGCTCGGACAAATTCGAAAACCAGCCAGATCGGAATAATTTCACCGGAGTTATGGCCCTTGTTTTTTCTGAAAATTTCCATTTTCTGCCTTGTGAACGCTCTAGCACCTTCATTTATTATTTGATCGTTACCAAACTTGCAGAGATTGTTAATACCAATTATAGCTTGAACAAGTTCGAAAATCAGCTGAATTGGGTCATTAACACCAGAGTTATGGCCCTTGTTTTTTCTGAAAAATGGCATTTTCTGCCTTGTGAACACTCTAGCACCTTCATTTTTTATTTGATCTTTACCAAACTTGCACAGATTGTTAATATCAATGAAAGCTCGGACAAGTTCGAAAACCAGCCAGATCGGAATAATTTCAACGGAGTTATGGCCCTTGTTTTGGTGAAAAATGCCATATTAAGCCTTGTGACCACTTTAGCACCTTCATTTATTATTTGATCTTTACCAAACTTGCACAGATTGTTAATATTAATGAAAGCTCGGACAAGTTCGAAAACCAGCCAGATCGGAATAATTTCACCGGAGTTATGGCCCTTGTTTTTTCTGAAAATTTCCATTTTCTGCCTTGTGAACGCTCTAGCACCTTCATTTATTATTTGATCGTTACCAAACTAGCAGAGATTGTTAATACCAATTATAGCTTGAACAAGTTCAAAAATCAGCTGAATTGGGTCATTAACACCAGAGTTATGGCCCTTGTTTTTTCTGAAAAATGGCATTTTCTGCCTTGTGAACACTCTAGCACCTTCATTTATTATTTGATCTTTACCAAACTTGCACAGATTGTTAATTTCAATGAAAGCTCGAACAAGTTTGAAAACCAGCTAAATCGGATCATTAACACCGGAGTTCTGGCCCTTGTTTTTTCTGAAAAATGCTATTTCCTACCTTGTGAACACTCTAGGGCCTTCAATATTAATCGAATCTTTACTTAACTTTGCCAGTGTCTTTATATCAATGAAAGCTTGAACAAGTTCAAAAACCGGCAAGATCAAAATAATTTCAACGGAGTTATGGCCCTTGTTTTGCTGGAAAATGCCATATTAAGCCTTGTGAACACTCTAGGACCTTCATTTATTATTTGATCTTTACCAAACTTGCACAGATTGTTAATATCAATGAAAGCTCGGACAAGTTCGAAAACCAGTCACAGAGGAGTTATGGCTCTTGATTTAGTTAAAAATAATATATTTTGCCTCGTTAATACGGTAGGGCCTTCATTTTTCATCTGATCATTACCAAACTTTACCAGATTCTTTAGTTATGGCCTTTGATTTAGTTAAAAAGCTGTTTTTTGCTCGAAACTTTTAAGAAAACATAAATAGCAGTCACTCGCTTCATTGATATTATAAGAGCCATGTTAGCCAGTAGAGCGTCCACAGGCCCTCTTGGGCCTCTTGTTCCTGGATATATGTGATTATTTTTGCAAGTTATGCATACCACAAAGAAAGAATGCAGTATTACCATGATCTGATGGCAAGAATGGGTGCCTTAAATAAACATGTTCTCGACCCTTCAATAAAAGGGAAGTGCAGTTTTAGCTGATAATAAAATAATTACGGGTCTATTGTTTCAGAAATAAATTTAAGGTAAATTCATATCCTTTCAATGTAAGTAAAAACTTGACAAAATTAAATTAATGAATTTGAATTTGCTTTATAATGTTAGATGAATGGACTGTCACATTAAAAAACAAACCCATAAACAAAAAGAAATAATTCCAAAACATTGTGAAGCTTTATGATATAAAACCTTAATATTAAGCTTTATTCCATATGTTGGGAAAAGGGTATAAAACCTTAAAATATAATGTTGATTCCATACACTTCAGCACAAGGTGAAGGTTGAGGACTGTGGTAAGCACCTGCAGGCCGTGGAAGATAACATACAGCAGTATAGTCTGCAGGAGTCGCAGCTCCACTCACTCGCTAAACGTGTACGCAACCTGAACAGACGTTCCAAGCAGTACGGCGACGCAGAACACCATGAGATGAAAGTACTCGAGCAGAGGCTTGATGATCTCAATGCTGAACTGGAAAGGTGAATTGTTGTCTTATATACATAGTTCTGATCTGTCAATCAAGTTTATATCCACTAGAGATTTGAGCCAATTAAGCGTACACTATGTAGTCACAACTTAAGGAAAAGCACATGTTTGTCCCTCAAACATCATTAAGACACAATAGAAGACCAATGTTTGTTGGAACTTGACCTATGGCCAATCAGGAGCACAGTTAGAATGTCGGATCTATCCATTGTTGGACAAGTTGATTGACAACATGTCGACTCTGGAAAATGGACCAAAATGTTGTATTCTATAAAAGGGGAGATTATTCAACATGCTTTTAAGTCGTGAAAAAATGTGTTGGTTTAGTGTCATTATCAGAAAGTGTAAGTAAAAGTATATATTACATATTTTGTGATATTTTATAATAAAATCCAGTGAATAGAAAAGCCATATCTACTCAGAGCTGTACTGGGAAATATATTTATCCGTAGCCAGAATGACGTCACAAAATTATGTATAAAAGCGAGTGAAAGAATAAGAGTAAATGAACAAAGACCACATTTTTTTCTTGTTTTTCGTCACAAAATATGTGAGCGTAACCTTCTCGCCTCTCACCCTGCGGGTTCGATAGCACTGGGAGCTCGACTTGTGTCGATTCTTACAGATGGCGGGAGGTGTATAGTACTGGTTCTACTCAGGAAATTTGGGTGGTCTGCCTCCACCATCAAAAATCGACCGTGATATATAACCTTACATGTGTTGAAATGGACGTAAAACACCATACAAACAAACACAAAATATGAGATACATAGTTTAATAACCTGCATTTTGTGAAAATTTTCTGCAAATTGTGCTTTCAGCACTCATTCTTAAATAGAGTCGTGCTTTCAGCTCTCGTTCTTATATCGGAGCAGTTTCTCTCCCTAGGAAATATGTCCAATATTTGAAAAACACTGGTAATTAAACTCTTTATAATGTTTAAATGCTAAACGGTTGTTGTTGGAAATTAATTCATTTAATGTAAGAAATATAATAATTTTCAGAGTCATTGCCTCCGTCAGTTTCTCTGCATTAGTTATCTGGAGTTATTTGAAAAACAGCCGAAAGTGATTCAAGATTTATCTGGTGCAGTCAAGATCTGATGACTCGGTTTATTTTGTATCACTCACTAATTAAGACTGGCTCTGATCTTGGTATCCTTTTTAAATAAAAGATTTAAATAAAAGATTGTCCAAATAGAAATGGTGTACATGTACTTGCAGAGTGAACAATTTGAGCAACAAGAGAAAGAAGAACCTGGAGGTTGCCAAGACGTATTTCCAGTTTATCCAGGACACAGAGGAGGAAGATAGATGGGTCGACGAGAAGATTGACGTTGTCAAGCAGACCGATGTCGGCAAGGATCTCAATGCTGCTGGTGTCTTACTGAAACGTCATGAGGTATGACTGGCACACAAATTCATTATCTAGTTATAATGCATTCTTTATTTTCTTTCCCGCCAAAGGGGGATTATCTGTGGTTTTGATAGCAGCCAATTCAGTTTAGGGAGAAATTAGACTGTCAACAGTGACACCTGGACAAAGAATAAGAATTACCATTCATCCAAAGATTAGACCGTAATATTATATAATAACAAAATCGAAACGTTTAATAAACTCCCACCGTAGTGAGGTGACATTAATATCAGTGTTTTAAAAATGGTCGACCCCATTTGAAATTTGTCCATGAAAATCTATAATAGAAACTAATGCGAGGTGGTAAATGCTAATCCACCATTTAAAATTAACAGAATACCTACTTTAAAATGTTTATGTATATTCTAGTCTCCAAATCTTCAAAGATCTGTTCCATGGTTCACAAGCTTTGCAGAGTAAATAGTGGTCAATTACTGAAATATTTCAATGAAACTTGGATTATTATTGGATATTTATCCATAGTTCACTGCAAGATTGATAATATAAAATGCTAAAATACTACCATAGATCAGGGCTTTCCCTTTGTTTTTGAGTAACGGGGAACATTTTAAAACTAGGCGGGTGATTATAGTTCTTCCTTTTGTTGTTAAATTGGGGACTGCTAAAAATAGCCATTCAGCTACCCACAGTTGGAGGCTAAATCACCGGCCTACCTGCTATTAAGTGAAGCTGGAAAGTCATCTTTATGGGTAAAGATAAAAGTCACGCACGCACCAACATTCGTTATGCAGGAAAACATGCAAAACGTTAGTAGCTGGCAGCGTCGACGCACAACATGTCTCTGATATGCAAGAAAAAGAGTCTATCATGGGTATTGATTCAGATAGAGAATTCAGACCCTCGGTATAAGTGTTAATTGGAACCGAGGCTCTTTCTCGATAAATACACATACCCTGGTTAGAATTCTCTATCTTCACCGGATACCCATGAAAGATTCTTATAATATACAAGGGCGATGTTGTGGCTCAGTACCTGGCTCTTGTTCTGTTTATAGCAAGTTGATACAATTTTGTGGCTCAGTACCTCGCTCTGTTCTATTTATAGCAAGTTGATACAATGTTGTGGCTCAGTACCCCGCTCTGTTCTATTTATAGCAAGTTGATACAATTTTGTGGCTCAGTACCCCGCTCTGTTCTATTTATAGCAAGTTGATACAATTTTGTGGCTCAGTACCTAGCTCTGTTCTATTTATATCAAGTTGATACAATTTTGTGGCTCAGTACCTAGCTATGTTCTATTTATAGCAAGTTGATATGATGTTGTGACTCAATACCTTGCTCTGTTCTATTTAATAGCAAGTTGATATGATGTTGTGACTCTATACCTTGCTCTGTTCTATTTATAGCAAGTTGATACAATTTTGTGGCTCAGTACCTAGCTCTGTTCTATTTATAGCAAGTTGATACAATGTTGTGGCTCAGTACCCCGCTCTGTTCTATTTATAGCAGGTTGATACAATTTTGTGACTCAGTACCTCGCTCTGTTCTTTTTATAGCAAGTTGATACAATGTTGAGGCTCAATACCTCGCTCGGTTCTATTTATAGCAAGTTGATACAATGTTGTGGCTTAATACCTCGCTCTGTTCTATTTATAGCAAGTTGATACAATGTTGTGGCTCAATACCTCGCTCTGTTCTATTTATAGCAAGTTGAGGCTGAGATGAGTAGCCGGTTCCCGATCTGTGAGCAGGTGTGTGCTGTAGGACAGGACCTGGTAAACACAGGTCACACATCAAAGTCAAAGATCGGTTCCCGCATCAGAAACCTGATGGACAAGTGGAAGCAGCTACAGGAACTGTCTGCAGCCAGGAGAACTAAACTCGAGGATGCCATAGAAGCACATCAGGTAAGACAGTTGTCTCCCTTCGTCAAACCGTGTCTGTTAATTCACTGGCATAGCTAGCATTACATTCAGAATCCCTGCTCTGTTCTGTTTATGGCAGGTTGATACCATGTTGTGGCTCAGTACCTGGCTCTGTTCTATTTATAGCTAGTTTATACAATGCTATGGCTCAATATCTCACTCTGTTCTATATATTTGATGTTTTCATGGTAACGAGGGTGTCATTTTCGTCTCACCCACTTAAAAGGTTGTCATTTTTGCCTACCATTTTTTCGTCTTGCCCACTTTAATGGAGTTCAAGACATAGCGGTCGCTTTTCAGACACCGAAGACAGCAATGTGGCCTCTTTGTTGAAGTTAGTTAAGCTTTATATCTGAATATTGGTATGAACTTCACTGGGGTAGGCCCTAACCACCTAACCAAGCTTAACTCCGCCAGTGACTGACTCAAAGAAACACAAGAAAGTTTACAGTTTTGTTAAAACAATACTTTCATAAGTATCAAAGGTTACTTAGTGTAACCCTTACCCATCAGACCAACACTAACCCCACCACTGACCTTGATCTCTTACCCATCAGACCACCACTAACCCCACCACTGACCTTGATCTCTCACCCATCAGACCAACACTAACCCCACCACTGACCTTGATCTCTTACCCATCAGACCAACACTAACCCCACCACTGACCTTGATCTCTTACCCATCAGACCAACACTAACCCCACCACTGACCTTGATCTCTTACCCATCAGACCAACACTAACCCCACCCATGACCTTGATCTCTTACCCATCAGACCAACACTAACCCCACCACTGACCTTGATCTCTTACCCATCAGACCAACACTAACCCCACCACTGACCTTGATCTCTTACCCATCAGACCAACACTAACCCCACCACTGACCTTGATCTCTTACCCATCAGACCAACACTAACCCCACCACTGACCTTGATCTCTTACCCATCAGACCAACACTAACCCCACCACTGACCTTGATCTCTTACCCATCAGACCAACACTAACCCCACCACTGACCTTGATCTCTTACCCATCAGACCAACACTAACCCCACCACTGACCTTGATCTTGACTTTAAGCCCAAAGGGGCTTTTGTCATTTATTTTTGAGCTTATGGGATGAGGAGTTGTCCATCATCTGTCGTTCGTCCGTCTGTTAAATTTTGCCTTATGACGATACGGCCAGGAACTATGTAGCAATATGTATGATGAGAGAGGTTACATGATGTCTCTAACAGAAAAGACAAACCTTAAACATGTTAAAGGCAACTTTATTGAAAGCCATCGCAAAAGCTGATGCATAAGCCACCAGTCCTATCTATCCTTCAAATGCTTTAGTTAACTAATCATATTCTGGTATTCTCTGACTATTGTCTGTCTAGTTAAATTATAAATGCGGTCAACTATGCATAGTGTCATGCTTCAGAACAAATTTTGTTAACCAATGACTGACAATTTTTTTGATATAATCTACAAAGGGGGCATAAAAGTATTGATGTTGTTTTTAACCAGGTTTTCCTTGAACATGGTTATTAGATTGGGGTATGTCGTTTGGCGGGCGGTTGTGCATGCGGGCGGCGTCTGACTCTTTGTTTCCGCTCAATAATTTTTGTTAGGAATGAGGTATTTTGATGAAACGTGCAGGGTAGGAAGGAGGCTTGGGATTGTGTTTGGGGTCACTCGGGGTCAAGGTCACTGTTAATATAAATAGAAAAAACGGTTTCCGCTCAATAACTTTTGTTAAGAATGAGATATTGCAAAGAAGCTTACAGGGTTGGTAGCTTATATCAAAAGGAAGTTTGGAATTGCATTTGGAGTCACTGGGGTCAAGGTCACTGTTACTAAAAATAGAAAAACAGTTCTAAGGTATTTTTATTTACCGCTAGAAATGTCTGTTTCACTGATAAACAACTTATTTAGGTACGAATTGTATTTTGTCTGAAAAGTCCAAAAAAGCTTTGGCTGAAACAAGGCCCCGAACAATAGTACAATTATGTGATATTTCACAATTCCTGTGGACCCGAGTTTACTGGACATAATTAGCCACTGGCACTTTTATGACATTTTGGTGCAGCTGTCAGTAATGTTCTGATCAATGGTACCAGTGGTCCAGCGTTGCTTCTGATGGTAACTTCTCTCCTACTCCAGAATTGACTCTACACTAAAAGTATGCTATATGCTATCAAGTATGTATTTTAATGCAACCAGACGTCATTATGTTGTTACATTCAAACGCCGAGAGTGTTCATAATGTAACCCGAATTTTATTTCACATGCCATGTGTATTTCTTTACCAAAAATGAAACTGTAAAGCATGCTCGGACATGGACTCTGATACACTGGACTAACCTGCTTTAAGTCCCAATCCAACAGACATCGCAAGGGAAAGTGTCTTATGTAACCAAAGGAGATCGTGGGTTTAAGCTTCACAATCGTCACTGGGTTACTTCAGACACTCTTCCCTTGTCAAGCCTGTTGGATTGGGACTTAAAGCAGGCAGTCTGGTGTATCGGAGTCTACCCTTCGAGCATATTAAAGAACCATAAGGATCTATTTAAAAATAAAAGTTGTTCACGGTCCCGGGATTTCTATCTGTATCCTCTCTGGGGTGGCTTGAAATAACCTAAACAGTGTGTTAATGCTCCGTTACATCCAGTTGCAGTCATTAGATGTATCACTAAGGGAAAGGTACTCAGTGCACTGACACTTTCACTGGTCTTATACAATGTCATTCAAAATAATGAGCTTGATTCCAATTAAACATTCATGATGTCTGTGATGCAAATTCATGGAACAGCTTTAGGACAGAAAATAGCAAGTAATTTTCACCTCCCAATGCTCCCTTAATGGCACTGGCATTAACATGAGGTATAGGAATGTTTATATAAACAAACTTTAAATAACATAAATCAGGTAATTTGAATGAGTATAAAAGTATCTTATTTCAGTGAATATAAGCACAATTTACACCTCCCCCAGCGATGCTATTATCACCTGCATAAACTAAATATGAATTCTTACTGTATTCTTACTGTATTCTTACTGTATTCACTGTATATTCCTACTGTATTCGCTTCTAAGGTACTTCTTGATCGTGCTTTCTCAAACTTTTGTGTTTTTTACTTCCGGTTTTTGGCTGTGGTTCGGAGTCCGAAACCATTACACATACATTGAGCTAGGTGAGAGGAGGATCCCTATTGTTTTTGGGGTCAGTAGGTCAAAGGTCAAGGTCACCGTGACCTTATATAGAAAAGATAACTTCAAAACTCTAACTCCTACTCTCATGAGACTTCATAGGTACATTGCCCAAGGTGAGAGGAGGATCCCCATAGTTTTTGTGGTCAGTAGGTCAAAGTCAAGGTCACTTTGACCGTATATGGAAATATGCATTCCGCACAGTTACTTCAAAGCCATAACTCCTACATTCATAAAACTTCATAGATACATTGCCCTAGGTGTCAGGAGGAACCCTATTATTTTTGGTGTCAGTAAGTCAAAGGTCATGGTCACAGTGACCTTATATGGAAATATGCATTCCGCACAATAACTTCAAAATCATAACACCTACACTCATAAAACATCATAGGTACATTGCCCTAGGTGAAAGAAGGAGCCCTATTGCTTTTGGGGCCAGTAGGTCAAAGGTTAAGGTCACAGTGACCTTATATGGAAATATCCATTCCAATAACTTCAAATCCATAAACCCACACTCAAAAATCTTCATAGGTACATTGCCTCAGGTGAGAGGAGGAACCCTATTGCTTTTGGATCAGTAGGTCAAAGATCAAGTTCACAGTAACCTTATAATGGAAATATGCCTTCCATACAATAACTTCTGTAACACCTACAGTCATAAAACTTCAGAGTTACATTACCGTAGGAGAGAGGAGGAACCTTAATGCTTTTGGGGTCAATAGGTCAAAGGATAAGGTCACTGTCATCTTATATAGAAAAATGCATTCCTCATGATAACTTCAAAATTGCAAAACCTACACTTTTAAAACTTCATACATACATTGCCCATTTTGAGTAGAGAAAGCCTAATGTGTTTGGGGTCAGGTCAAAGGTCACCTTCACCTAATATGGAAATAAGAATTCCACCTGATAACTTCAAAACTGTAAACCTACACTCATGAATTTTCATAGGTTTATCACCCTTGTTGAAAGCAGGAACCCTATTGCTTTTGGGTCAGTAGGTCAAAGATCAAGTTCACAGTAACCTTATATGGAAATATGCCTTCCACACAATAACTTCTGTAACACCTACACTCATAAAACTTCAGAGTTACATTACCCTAGGAGAGAGGAGGAACCTTATTGCTTTTGGGGTCAGTAGGTCAAGGTCACTGTCATCTTATATAGAAAAATGCATTCCTCATGATAACTTCAAATTGAAAACCTACACTTTTAAAACTTCATATATACATTGCCCATTTTGAGTGGAGAAACCATAATGTGTTTGGGTCAGTAGGTCAAAGGTCACCTTCACCTAATATGGAAATAAGAATTCCACCTGATAACTTCAAAACTGTAAACATACACTCATGAATTTTCATGGGTTTATCACCCTTGTTGAAAGCAGGAACCCTATTGCTTTTGGGTCAGTAGGTCAAAGATCAAGTTCACAGTAACCTTATATGGAAATATGCCTTCCACACAATAACTTCTGTAACACCTACACTCATAAAACTTCAGAGTTACATTACCCTAGGAGAGAGGAGGAACCTTATTGCTTTTGGGGTCAGTAGGTCGAGGTCACTGTCATCTTATATAGAAAAATGCATTCCTCATGATAACTTCAAATTGAAAACCTACACTTTTAAAACTTCATATATACATTGCCCATTTTGAGTGGAGAAACCATAATGTGTTTGGGTCAGTAGGTCAAAGGTCACCTTCACCTAATATGGAAATAAGAATTCCACCTGATAACTTCAAAACTGTAAACATACACTCATGAATTTTCATGGGTTTATCACCCTTGTTGAAAGCAGGAACCCTATTGCTTTTGGGTCAGTAGGTCAAAGATCAAGTTCACAGTAACCTTATATGGAAATATGCCTTCCACATAGTAACTTCTGTAACACCTACACTCATAAAACTTCAGAGTTACATTACCCTAGGAGAGAGGAGGAACCTTATTGCTTCTGGGGTCAGTAGGTCAAAGGTCAAGGTCACTGTCATCTTATATACAAAAATGCATTCCTCATGATAACTTCAAATTGAAAAACCTACACTTTTAAAACTTCATATATACATTTCCCATTTTGAGTGGAGAAACCCTAATGTGTTTGGGGTCAGTAGGTCAAAGGTCACCTTCACCTTATATGGAAATATGAATTCCAACTGATAACTTCAAAACTGTAAACCTACACTCATGAATTTTCATAGGTTTATCACCCTTGTTGAAAGCAGGAACCCTATTGCTTTTTGGGTTAACGGTCACTGACTTTATATGGAAATATGAATTCCACATAATAACCTTCAAAACTGTAACATCTACACTCATAACACTTCAGTGGTATATTGCCCTAGTTGAGAGGAGGAACCGTATTGTGTTTGGGGCCAGTAGGTCAAAGGTCAAGGGCCCTATTGCATTTGTGGCCAGTAGGTCAAAGGTCAAGGTCACAGTGACCTTATACAGAAATATGCCTTCCTCACAATAAGTTCAGAACTCTCTCTATATATATATATGTGTAACACCTACACCCATAAAACTTTAGGTACATTGCCCTAGGTGTCACTTTGGAGTAGGTATATCAAAGGTCAAGGCCACCATGACCATATGTGGAAATAGAAATTCCATCTGATAACTTCGAAACCATAATACCCACACTTATAAAACTTCATAGGTGCATTGCCTTTTGTGAGAGGAGGAACACTATTGATTATGGTTCAGTGGGACAAAGGTCAAGGTGGCCATGACCTTATATGGAAATAGGCATTCCTCATGATAACTTCGAAACTATAACACCCACACTCAAGAAATTCTATAATTTTTTTCGCTGATTGGTTTCAGTGGGGGCATCAGTGTCCTATGGACACATTTCTATTTTGAATTTAATTAAATTGTTGTTTAACGGCACATCAAAGCCTTGTTTAGGTTTATTATAGCAGCACCAGTCAGTTAGGAAGGACACAAAGGATTTTTTATAATTAGGGCTCTTTTTATTTGTGTTGACTTTTATAGATTAAAAGTTGCTTCATTAATGTTATCATGCAGTAGACTGCAGTCAGTGTGTACACTGTAAATGATTACATAGATACAGAGCGAACTAAATAAAACTGGAAGTGTCTTTCTCTTGATCTGCTGTGCTAATTATATGCCAGCAAACGTTTGTCTGTAAACACAACCTTGTCTTCGTGATATAAACTCTTTAACCTTCAAAATCACACGTGTCCATAATGAAAAAAGTAATCTCTGTTGATTAGTTATTGTTTGGACAAGGTTTTTAATAATCGGTCTCCCTTGAGGACATATGTCAAGGTTACTAATTGAGGACATAGGTCAAGGTTACCCATTGAGTGTGTGTGTGTGTGTGTGTAGTTCTAAGGTTTATAGTCCGTCCGCCAACGAACACGTCAGGGTATACCTGACGCGATGGGTTACCCATTGAGGACATAGGTCAAGGTTACCCATTGAGGTCATAGGTCAAGGTTACCAATTGAGGACATAGGTCAAGGTTACCTTGTCCAAATGATAACTTTTCAAACTTTGTGGCTACATTCATGAAACTCATGGGTGGACTTTCCTTAGTGAGAGGAAAACACCTATCGATTTTAGGGTCAGTAGGTCAAGGTCACCATTACACATGGTCATGAAAAACTGAAAAACTGTTCACACAATATCTATTCATCTTGAAACATCTTACATAGAGTCTCTCACTGCAACTGTGTGCAAGTTAAGTGAGAATGTTTGCATGGAAAGAGTGCCCAATTAATATGACCATTTGAGGGCATTATATGGCTGAAAAACAGGAACAGATTCAACCACAGGTTGAATACAAATTAAGGACTTTTTCTAGGTGTCCCACAGGGCCGAAAAATGGAATCGTTCCTAGTGCAAAATAGCACTTATTTTCTAAATTCCCAATCTTCTCAAAACAAAATTTATTTAAAAAAAAATTGTACATATAAATTTTTATGTTACACTGATACATCCTTTATGTTACATACTAATCAATATAAGTGAGTGGTATGTTATTAATGTAATAGTTTCCTAATAATACCTTTTAGGCTTTTATCTCTCCCTAAATTACAAAATGTTGACGTAAACAATTATCAATTGGCCATTTTATCATAATCTCTATCTTTTCAGTACTATACTGTTTTAAAGAGTGGAATTCCTCCATACTATTCAGTGCAAACTGATGCAGAGACTATAAATATCCATATTTTCAGTACATACTGATGCAGAGACTATAAATTCTCCATATTAAATTCTCCATATTTTCACTACATGTGGATGCAGAGACTATAAATTTTCCATATTTTCACTACATACTGATGTAGAGATTATAAATTCTCCATCTTTACAGTACATACTGATACAGAGACGATAAATTCCCCATATTTTCAGTACATACGGATGCAGAGACTATACATTCCCCATCTTTACAGTACATACTGATGCAGCAAATATAAATTCTCCATATTTTCAGTACAAACTGATGCAGAGACTATACATTCCCCATCTTTACAGTACATACTTATGCAGCAAATATAAATTCTCCATATTTTCAGTACAAACTGATGCAGAGACTATACATTCTCCATCTTTGCAGTACATACTGATGCAGCAAATATAAATTCTCCATATTTTCAGTACTACACGGATGCCAATGAGGCAGAATCATGGATGAAGGAGAAGATGCCATTGGTGACAAGTGATGACTACGGTAAAGATGAAGCCAGTGCCCAGGCCCTTCTCTCCAGACACAACAGGCTCGAGGGGGAGATAAAGACATTCGGAAGTGAGATTAAACGATTAGATGAACTTGCCCAGTTAATGACAAAGGCAGCTAGTGAACATAATGTAAGTTTTAAAAGCATTATAATTAAACAGATTTTGTTTAAGAACTGTACATTTTTATATGCACTTACGGGCGTTTTATATGTTGTCCGTCCGTCTGTCTGTCCGTTAACTTTTACCTAACAACTGATTGTGACTTATAACTTTCAAAGTATAAGATCTACGATAATGTACACATCTTTAGCATGATCCTATGGATACATCTGTTAAAGGTCCATTTATCTCCGGTTCAAATGTTTTAAATTACTCTTCTTTGAAGAAAAAAAGATGTAACCTGGAACTTAACCTTGCCTTTTACAAGTGATTGTGGCTAATAATTTCAAAGTCGAGATATATTAAAAACAATGAAACTTTGCACACATCTTCAGAATGATCCAATGAATAAATCTTATAAAGGCCCATAACTCCCTGATTTATATTTTTTTGAATTATTCCCCTTTGAAAAAAGGTTCAACCTGGAACGTTAATAACCTTGCCTTTTACAAGTGATTGTGGCTAATAACTTTCAAAGTGGTAGGTGTACAACAATGAAACTTTGCACACATCTTCAACATGATCAAATGAATACATCTTATAAAGGCCCATAACTCTCTGATTCATTTTTAATTTTTTTTATTTCCCTTCACATATTTTATTCGCAAAAAGTATTTACATTTTACATTTTACATTATACGCATACATGCTTTACTTACTCAAAATACAATTAGAAACGGTATTCAGATGTAAGCTAGAAGCTTTTGTGAATCTGTCTGCCAGCAGACAATTCATATTTTCATACCTATGACAGTATTTTATTGAAGTTTTATAATGTCAGTAAAGAAGAATAGTGCTAGAATAGTTGCAGACATCAACTATAAATTATGCACAAACCATGCTTATCTAGCCTAGAAAACTGTTATATATGTAATCTGATAGCTTACATGTAACTACTAACACACCATAAGAGGAAGAAAGAGAAAAGAGGACTGGAAAAGGGTAGTTTTTATCAACGTTGTTGATCTCCTTGTACACATTTTCAGCATATCTTTTAATGGTCCATAACTCTCTGAATCATGTTTTGAATGATTTCCCTTTGAAAAAGGTTTAAACTGGAACTTAATTCTGGAACTTAATTTTGCCTTTTACAAGTGATCGTGAAAAATAACTTTCAAAGTATTAGGTCTACAATAATGAAACGACCAGCGTTTATGCTCCGCTAGGCGATGCTCTTGTTATACACTTGCAAAATGAAGTTTAGGTTGGGATACTATAAACCTTGTCCGCTCTGTAACTACTCTCATCTTGAAGCAAATCTCATGAAACTTCATGGGTGGACTGACTGTGGTGAGAGGGTGAACCCTATTGATATTGATTTCAGTAGGTGAAGGACACCGCGACGCGATCATGAAAATAAATCCTTGTCTGCTCTGTAACTGATTTCCCTCTTTAGAAAATTCATGAGTGGACTGCCTGTGTTGAGAGAATGACTCCTTTTGTTTTTGAGGTTAGTAGGTCAAAGGTCAAGGTCAATGTGATGCAATCATGAACATCTTTTTCCGCATTGAAACCTCTCCCCTGAAACAACTTTCATGACTTCATGGATGGACTGCCTGTAGTGAGGGGATGACCCCTATTGATTTTGAGGTCAGTTGGTCGAGGGTCAAGGTCACCATGACCCGATCATGAAAATCCTTGTTCACTTTGGAACTACTCTCCCCTAGAGACAAATTTCGGGAAACTTCTGTGGTGAGAGAATGACCCCATTTAATTTTTGGGTCAGAAGGATAAATCCTGTTTTAAGAAACATTTGAGGTAAAATATCTTTACACCACTGATGATATATCTTTACCAGAACAGTAGGTAGCAGGGGTGTATTAGACGTCCCTAAAGGGTGACAGCTAATAATTTAGTTATTATTCTCAGTTTTTCCAAGTTTTCATCCTGGCTATTTGTTACCTCAATGACTGTCCTCACTTCATCATTATGTTTGCATTTTTCCAGATCTCGCTAGAGAAATTCAAGCCAACTGAGAATGGTGACAAGTCCGATGAAGACAGTTACGATGAGGAAGTTGTTGAACGGCCTCATGAGATTGAGGTAGAGGAGATTCGAGAACGCGAGGTGATGCAAGATGTGGTGGAGACACGCAAGATACCCCAAGTGAAGGCCTCCTACCAGTACAAGGGCCAGGGTATGACCGTGGAGAAGGGAGAGGTCAGTAGTCAAATATTTGTATCTGATTAAAGAGATAGTCGGCAATCTTGAAGAATTTATCAGGCATTAAAATGTTGTCTCAATTTATTAATCCAGTATCATTTTAACTTTAAACCTGCTTGAATATAATTTTTGTCTCGCGTTTTCGAAGGAAAAAAGGGACAGGCTTTGCAGGCGGCGGCGGCGGAGAAGGCGAAGGCGTCAACGTTCGAGTTTTACATTTAGATCATTTTCTCACAAACTGTATGCACTAGACCTTTCAAACTTTGTTTATAGTTGTATCTTGGGTGGTACATCACAACGTGACAAAGCAAATGTGGAAGTGAGCTTGACCCTTAAGGGCAGATAACTTAATAAGCAGAGCCTATGCCGTGGTGCGATGTCCGTTGTCCGTCCGTCTGTCCGTCCTTAAACTTTTTTGTGTGGCGACTACTCCTCTGAAACTACTTGATGGAATTTCATGAAACTTGACAGGAATGTTGCTCTCGGTGCTCTCGATGTCTAGTTGATCCTAACAAAAATTCAAGATTGCCACCTAGGCTAAAAATATATTTTAAAAATGTGACTTTGTGGCGACTAGATATTGATTTGGAACCTTTACCAAATGATTGTAGTTGGTCCTAACCAAAGTTCATTTTGATTGGATGTCAAACATGGCCACCATCTTTGTTTACATTGAGTTATATAGGCAAATCTTGTGGCGACTACTTCTCTGAAACCACTTGATGGAATTTCATGAAACTTCACAGGAATGTTGCTCTTGATGTCTAGTTGATCCTAGCAAAGATTCAGATCAGCAGGAAATTCAATATGGCCACCACGGCTAAAAATAGATTAAAAAAAACAACAAGTTTGTTGCGACTACTTCTTGAAAACTATAAGTGATATTGATATGGGACCTTTTCTAAAATGATCAGCATGAAATGATGTTCATCCTTGTCGAAAATTATTTTGATTCAACATTAAACTGCGCCGCCAGTGGCCTTCTTTGTTTGCATAGTGTTATATAATAAAAACTTGTAGCGACTACTCCTCAGAAACTTCTTGAGGGATTGTCATGAAACTTCACAGGAATGTTGCTCTTGATGTCCAGTTGATCCTAACCAAATTTCAAGATGGCCGCTATGGCTAAAAATAGATTTATAAAACAAACAAAATTTGTAGCGACTACTTCCTGAAAACTATAAGCGATATTGGTATGGGACTTTTTCTAAAATGATCAGCATGACATGAGGTTGGTCATTGTTGAAAATCATTTTGATTCAACGTTATTATGATTGCCAGTAGCCATCTTTGTTTACTATAGAGTTATATAGTTAAAGCGTGTAGCGACTACTCCTATGAAACTACTTGACGGATTTTCATAAAACTTCACTGGAATGTTACTCTTGATATCTAGTTGATCCTAGCAAAATTTTAGGTCGTATGGCCACCACGGCTAAAAATAGATTTTTAGAAAACAAATTTGTAGCGACTACTTCTTGAAAACTGTCAGTAATATTTGATATGGGACTTTTTCTAAAATGATCAGCATGACATGGTGTTGGTCCTGGTTGAAAATTATTTTGATTCAACATTAAACGTGGCTGCCATGGCCATCTTTGTTAACATAGTGTTATATAGTAAAAACTTGTAGCGACTACTCCTCTAAAATTACTTGACAGATTTTCATGAAACTTCACAGTAATGTTGATCTAGCTTTTAAAAACCTATAAGTAGAGCTTCAAGGTCATTGACCTCTTTAGTTATTAAAATGTTTACAAGCTTTCATTTAAGCATCATTTATCTTTTATTTTTAAGTCCCGCTACTATCAGGCGAGACATGTAAATCCGCAGATTTCTTGTTAAAAATCAAGAGTTTATTTTCTCTTCTTATTCTACTATAGGCTTAAAGGGACAGTGTCCGTAACTTTTAGCTTATAAGACGCACACTAATTACGTTCACAAACATTACACACTAAACATTATTACATATTTACTAATTAAATGCAAGGTTGTTTAACGAAATTCAATCGCGATACAAAAAAATACCGCTTTGTGCCAGCCCAAACTCAAATTACACTCGCGTGTAATAATAGTGAACGCGCGATAGTCGATGTCGCTCCTGACTGAGCTAAGCAGACTATACATATTACACAATACATACTATGTAGAAAACCTACTGTGCTAATGGAAGTCACGTGATAGCAGAAAATAATAAACCTTTTTTTTTTCAAATTCACGAATGGATTACTACAGACTTCTTTGGGTCTATTCTCAATATCTGCTTACTTACGGACAGGGTCCCTTTAAATACAGTATTGTAGTAATATAATCAAAAGTTAGTAATATGCAAAAACAATATGCTTATACTACCTATTCTTTTATTTAATATTGATGATTGAACAAATGCAAGTTATGTTGAAAAACTAGTTATTATAAATCAAGATTGCCGTTGTCCCTTTAAATCATTTAGTTATTATACCCCCACAAACAAAGTTTAGTGGGGTATATATGAGTGTAATTATACCCCCACAAACGAAGTTTAATGGGGTATATATGAGTGAGCTTGTACGTCCGTCCGTCCGTCCGTCAGTCGGTCTGTTGCTTTCCGGACGATAACTCATGAAAGGGTTGATGGATTTAAATAATATTTGGTACACGGGTATAACACCATAAAATACAAGTCAAGTTCGACTTTGGTTACAAACCACCAATTTTTGACGGAGTTATGGCACCTTTTCAACTTAGAATTTGCCCAAAAGACGGTGTCAGGGTGATAACTTATGAAAGGGTCGACGGATTTAAATAATTTTTGGTACACGGGTTTCAGACCATAAAATACAGGTCAAGTTTGATTTGGTTACAAACCACCAATTTTTGACGGAGTTATGGCCCCTTTTCAACTTGGAATTTGCCAAAAAAATGCTACAGTCAACTCTGAGGAACCTGCTAATTTGGGTTTGTACAGTCGATTCCGTTTAATCGCATATCGATTAATTGCATATTTCGGTTAATTGCATAAAGTTTTGAAACACAAAACCATTCGTATTCTTTTGCATGTAAAAAAACCCGAAAAATCGCATAGGTTTTTGTCACATTCCGGATAATTGCATAACAAATATCTGGCTAATTGCATACTGAAAGTCAAATTTACCTATATTTTGCAACTGTTAATTGATTGACGCGGTCACAGAGATAAGCCCGAGGCAAATTGATTGACAAAAGGTGCTAACTGGCTTGCCGAGAGAGTTTGCCATTTTGTGCGGTTTCCGTAAAGCTTCCACGCCATGACAATCGCTCACCAATTAGCACACACGATTTAATAATAAGTTTGTACGCAATGTAAAGCAATGTGTTGTTAATTATTTACTGCTCTCAGTTTGCTAGTGTCGGTATAGATGCATATGACATTGAGTAGCTCATAGAGATAATTTAATAAATGAAAAATAAAATAAGCTTTTGTGTTATTATCATGGCTGTGTAATTCACACTACAAACAATAGCAAAGCGACGCAGGTTGAAAGAAAACAAATACGCATAAATATTGCGTAAAATCTATCAAATAACGGTAAATACAAAATGGATATGCACAATAATAATCCTATCAAACATCTTACACAGAATTAACTCGCTTTTATGGAGTTTCTATGCAATTATTAACAGAACAGTAAAACGAAAGTAGAAACGTGCACCGCTACATGTACAAAATGTTCAGTTTCGGTTATTCGAATATTCCGGTTAATCGCATATATTTTCTTGACAAATGGGCTATGCAAATAACCGGAATCGACTGTATTAAATTTAAACAATTTGTAATGCATCCTCTTCATGACCATGTCTCTTTTTATTACACTTATACATCTTTGATTTGAACGGTGTAAACCGCACATTTTTGTTAGTCTTCTTCCCTGATCACTAACAATATTTGAAAACTCTCTCCTCTTCCCTCTCTCTCTCTCTCTCTCTCTCTCTCTCTCTCTCTCATTATTTTTTTTTCCTGTTTATTTCATATTTTGTAGTTTAAATAATTTGTTTGCCATTGTCTAAATTGTATGAATATTTTGTAGCGGGAGGGCCGGATTTGTAATGTTGTAATAACTTGTGGCCCGACCCCATTTCCATGTACATTTATTGGAAATAAATATGTTTAAACTAGTCCATTGTTTTCTTGTGGTTGCCATGTTTTTGCAACAAGGCGGTATTGTGGGGGTATTAATCACTTTCAGTGATAATTCTAGTTGATTTTGGAAGAGGTACGAATCAAGTGCCGGGTAAGATTTTGTCATAACATTTGATTGTCTGACAGAGTGCTTTTTTTCAACGCAGACTTTGGTTACAAACCACCAATTTTTGACGGAGTTATGGCACCTTTTCAACTTAGAATTTGCCCAAAAGACGGTGTCAGGGTGATAACTTATGAAAGGGTCGACGGATTTAAATAATTTTTGGTACACGGGTTTCAGACCATAAAATACAGGTCAAGTTTGATTTGGTTACAAACCACCAATTTTTGACGGAGTTATGGCCCCTTTTCAACTTGGAATTTGCCAAAAAAATGCTACAGTCAACTCTGAGGAACCTGCTAATTTGGGTTTGTATTAAATTTAAACAATTTGTAATGCATCCTCTTCACGACCATGTCTCTTTTTATTACACTTATACATCTTTGATTTGAACGGTGTAAACCGCACATTTTTGTTAGTCTTCTTCCCTGATCACTAACAATATTTGAAAACTCTCTCCTCTCCTCTTCCCCCTCTCTCTCTCTCTCTCTCTCTCTCTCTCTCTCTCTCTGTCATTATTTTTTTTTCCTGTTTATTTCATATTTTGTAGTTTAAATAATTTGTTTGCCATTGTCTAAATTGTATGAATATTTTGTAGCGGGAGGGCCGGATTTGTAATGTTGTAATAACTTGTGGCCCGACCCCATTTCCATGTACATTTATTGGAAATAAATATGTTTAAACTAGTCCATTGTTTTCTTGTGGTTGCCATGTTTTTGCGACAAGGCGGTATTGTGGGGGTATTAATCACTTTCAGTGATAATTCTAGTTGATTTTGGAAGAGGTACGAATCAAGTGCCGGGTAAGATTTTGTCATAACATTTGATTGTCTGACAGAGTGTTTTTTTTCAACGCAGATGTGAAAAATAGTTAAGTATGCCTTCTAAAACACCTATTTTCACAGGGCAAGATTCAGTTTATCTATCAATTTGTGTTTGTATGGATGCAAAGAAGCAGAAATCAGTTGATGAATCTGAGCAGGATTGTGCTGAATCTGCGCTGGGTTGTGCTGAATCTGAACTGGGTTGTGCTGAATCTGAGCAGGATTGTGCTGAATCTGAGCTGGATTGTACTGAATCTGAACTGGGTTGTGCTGAATCTGAACTGGATTATGCTGAATCTGAGCTGGGTTGTGCTGAATCTGAACTGGGTTGTGCTGAATCTGAACTGGGTTGTGCTGAATCTGAACTGGATAGTGCTGAATCTGAACTGGGTTGTGATGAATCTGAACTTGATAGTGCTGAATCTGAACTGGATTGTACTGAATCTGAACTGGGTTGTGCAGAATCTGAGCTGGGTTGTGCTGAATCTGAACTGGGTGTGCTGAATCTGAACTGGATTATGCTGAATCTGAATTGGGTTGTGCTGAATTTGAGCTGGGTTGTGCTGATTCTGAACTGGATTGTGCTGAATCTGAATTGGGTTGTGCTGAATCTGAGCAGGATTATGCTGAATCTGAACTGGATTATGCTGAATCTGAGCTGGGTTGTGCTGAATCTGAACTGGATTGTGCTGAATCTGAGCTGGGTTGTGCTGAATCTGGATTGTGCTGAATTTGAGCTGGGTTGTGCTGAATCGGAATTAGGTTGTGCTGAATCTGGACAGGCATTGTGCTGAATCTGGGTTGTGCTGAATTTGAACTGGATAGTGCTGAATCTGAATTGGATTGTGGTGAATCTGAACTGGATTGTACTGAATCTGAACTGGGTTGTGCTGAATCTGAACTTGATTGTGCTTAAATGATCTTTCCTTGACAGAATTGAAACTATACTAAAGGAAAGAAAAAACACAACTCAGGAATTTCCACTATTTATTGTATATACTGCACACTTACTTCCTCATTTCAGTACAGGTATATCATGTAAAAGGTTTGCAAAATTTACATCCTCAATTTGCTCACCTTCTTGAGCCAAACGCTTATTCTATTAATAATGAAACTTTGAAGGGATAATATTTGGTATGTTGTGTGTTGTTTTAGTCATTTTTCTGAAAAGAAAGGTCTTATGTAGCCATGTACCGTTTGATTCATAGCAGCATTTTATACATACGATATATAGCGGAAATTCTCGAGTTGCGTTTCTTTTTTTCTCGAGTTTAGTGATTAGCATACTAAAGGTTTGTGTAGTTCTGAAAAGCTTAAAATGAAGTCCTAATGTATTTTCAGCTCGAAAAATGCATTAGCAGTTTTACGCACGAAGAAATTGATAGTCTTCTCTTTAATGACAGATTGTCACTAATCATTTCTTTCATTGGCAATTACATTGGAGCTAGCAGCTTTGAAATATTGTATCTCAAGCGTATTGTTTAATCTGTTTAGAATGGTTGGTGAATTTAAGGCCTTGTATATGCACCTTTGTTGTTGACAATGGCGACTAGTTACACTACTAAACAACATGAATTTCAGTTATATACGAAACATGTTTGATATTTAACCCTTAACCCACTAAGCATGACTATAATAGCCTTTGCATCCATTGTAACTTGCAGACTGATCAGGGTTTACAATGTCTGGCTGCATATCAGTCATTTTCCCCAAAACACCCTTTGTCACATACATGGAATGGTCTTCAAACAGTCCATTATATATATGTAGCAGGGTAAGGGTTAAACAACATTCTTGAGCATTCACATATAAGAAGTCGTACACAATCAGACATAGTCATTTATTTATTACGGAGACATTTTGTTTAAATCCCTGAAAACAAAATCTATACAAATGTAACTTTACATATACATATACATACAGTCTAGACTGTTTTAGGAAATAAGTTTGTATTTCAATACACCTAGCGTTATATATGATGGTCGATTTTTTTGTGGTGGAGGCATACCACCCACTTTTCCTGGGTAGAACCAGTACTGTACTCCTCCTGCCATCCGTAAGAATCAACACTTTCTCACAAGTCGAGCTCCCAGTGGGATTGAAACCCGCAGCGGTGCTATGGAAATCAGGGAGAAGGTCACATAATACAGAAAGCCACTTATCACATAGGACAGGGAGTCACTTCATAGGCGTAGGAGCCGGGGGAGAGCCCGTGTGTGTGTGTTTGGGTGGGGGTTTGCCCTAACCCCCAATGTTCAAATGCCCTCCCCACCCCCCATTCCCAATAATTTGAATGTATGTTTTGGTATAATTGAGCGTGGATAAAGTTTTTGTTTGGGCCGACCATAAAAAAATGTTGGTTTGCTGTTTCCCTACCTACCCACGAAAAAGGCCCAACCCAAAACTTTTTATAGCATTTTTTAAGATGTCTTTTTTTTTTTTACTATTTTTAGTATATTTTTCTTTTCATTTCTAAATATTTTTTTGCCTTATTCAAAAGATAGTGTGTTTATAACCTCATAATTGGTATTGTGTTGATGTCTCTTTGTTGAGTGCGTGCCAGTATTTTTTTATGTCATTTAATACTCCCAATTTTCTTTATCTAAGATTCTGAATCTCCGTCTTGCACCCATTTACAGCAATTTTATATACCAGAGTTCCCTGATCTAGTAGTTTTATGGGTTCAACGTTTTTATCTAAACTATGAAATGTTCTCTTTTGTGTCTTTGTCGTCACCATTTTGCGTTGCTGTCAATAATTTAAAATCTATTCTCACGCGATAAAGAGCTGCATCCCCGAGCAAAAAAACGCAAGTATAAAAAAAGTATAAACACAGAATATAACAGGATTCAGAAAGTCATTCAAGACGGATCGAAAAATAGATCAAATTAGTTTCGGGATACAGATTTTACAGTCACTTGTCAATTAAGGCAGGGAGCCACTATTAAAGGCCAATTGCAAAGTAAAACGCATCGGGAGAGACAATTACAGTTGGGTTAGACAGAGAGTGGTAATTAACAGGGAGTCCTTCAGACACTGTCGACTGTATACCGCATTTCCCCTAATAGTAGTGTATGGTAGTAGTGCACGGGAGTAGTGCACGGTAGTAGTGCACGGGAGTAGTGCACGGGAGTAGTGCATGCTAGTAGTGCACGGGAGTAGTGCATGGGCGCTGTGCAAAATGGCAAGAGGGTGCTCTTTACACAATTTGTTTTAATTTCTTACTGAATTTTGGGAGATGTTTGGATACAAAAGATCAAAAATAGTTTGAATTATGAAGATCTTTTATTACTTTTTTTTTTTGAAAAGGTGGGCGGGTGGTGGACCCTCATTTTAAGAGAAATATGATACTTATAAACATGATTTTACTGTTATTTGTTTACACGACACAAGACTGCCACTTCTGTGTTTTCCACTTTTACCAGTGTATCCAGGATACAGTTCTTCACTTTGGTTAAGATCTTTGATATTCATTTCATCAAAACTTACAGGTGTCAATCCAGTCTCATTTCGATCGGGTGTTTCATTAAAATGTACGCTTTGCATTTCTCTTTGATATGCAATTTGAGCAGAGGCATCTGTATTTCCATGTTCGATGTTTGCATTGCTAGGTTGATCATTTTCAGATTTGTCTTCAGAATGAGATTGCAAACCTTTGTTGGAACTGCCTGGATTGTTGGTTTCCTTATTTACAGTAGGAGTTAGTTCACAGCCTAGGGTATTTTGTATTGAGTTGATTAACTGTGTTGATTCTCGTCTGCCCTTAAACATTAAGATGTGCAGCAGCTTCTTGTACGCCTCTCTAAAATCTCTACGAAATATCCCGTAGATCAATGGGTTAACAGCACTGGCAAAATACCCCAACAAGGCTGCAGTAAGGTTTATAGGTCCATCAACAATGTTTGCATCTGTCGCCGACACTTTGATTAACTTGGTCAGACTAAATGGTGTTGTACAAATAAAATAAGCAAACACGACTACAAGCAAGCTCCATATGAGTCGGTTCCTGTCTGACCTTTTGCGCTTTCCATTGGTATTTGACAAAGGTACTGGGATAGCCCTTTGTTTTTTAGCCTCTTTAATAATTTTCACGTAGCAGTAGACCAGAATCATGCCCGGGCCGAGAAAACACAATAAGAATGCCACGACTACGTAGATAATGGAGCCAGGACGGAATTGCTGCCATTGTATAGCACAGATTGCCTCCCAGTAGTCAAAATCAACCCAATGGAGCATCGACGGCGCCAATCCAAAAACTGCTCCCTGAAACCACATGTATATTATTGCTGTAACTAGACGTCTGCGTGTGACACGTAACCTGTAGGTTAGTGGTTTCATCACGGCTTGAAATCGATCGATACTGATACAGCACAGGGTGAGCATGGACACGATGATGAGGCAGTAGTTTAAAGCACATATGAAATCGCACCACATTTCTCCGAACGGCCAAAAATCCATGCACAAACTTACAAGGGCACTGAGCATAACAAAGCACGCGTTGGCAAGATCCGTAAAACAGAGATTAATAATGAGAAGGTTAGACATTTCCTTTCGCATGTTTCTGTTGATGCAGATAACGACAATAACGGCAATGTTTCCGACCATGGCAATTGCCATGGTGACAGTGAGGAACAGCGATGCTATAGCCGTCTGATAAATTGTGCGTAAGCTGTTGTCCGTGTTGTTGATGTCTAGTCTGCTTGTGTTTAGGTCCATCTTCAACAGTCTTGACCTGAAATGAGTAAAGGAAGGTGTTAATTAAGTTTTTAAAAGTTAGAAATCATAATATATAGATATTAGGATCACTTCATCGGTTGTTCGCCTGTCACCTTTTGCTTTAGACAACTTCTTGTTAGAAACAGCTTGGCCTATTTTTTAACAAGCTTTTTCTTCTATGTTTGAAACCTGCTCACTGCTACAGGTTTGATTCCCACTGGGAGCTTGACTTGTGAGAAAGTCTCGATTCTTACGGATAGCGGGAGCTACACAGCACCATTTATTCCTAGGAAAAAGTGGGTGGTCTCCACCACGAAAAAATTGACCATCACACATCTAGTATTTTCATGTCTGCTTTATAAGTTTCAAATCAGTGGAGGTACCATGATTATTTAAAGATAGGCTTGTGTGAAGAAGGCAAATGTCAAAGGTCAGAATTGGGTATTTTTGTGTCAGGTCTTTGACTTTTGAGCCAGTAATGCAAATACTTTTGTTAAAGGAGCATCCATCTTCTATATTGCTTTCCTTATTCACAGGTCAGCTATATTAATTGGAGTACATGCATTTTCTCATTAGAAATTCAATAGTTGATAAAATTGGCCAGATGCTGTCACTTAAGCAGAACTGTAATCCACCTTGACAGTTATGTGTTGGTTTAATAGTCTTTCTTATAAACCTGGAATTAAACAAGGGTTTGGGAAATAGACACACACACACATAAAACGTAGGTAAATGTTTGTGTTAAACGCAGGAGAGTCAAACTGTGTTAAATACATGAGGGTCAACTCTGTCCAATACAAGGGTCACCTCTTTCCAATACACAAGGGTCAACTCTGTGTCAAACATGAGAGTGTCAGCAGTCAGTAGCGCGGCGGATTTGTAACCGGAGGCCCCGGGTTCAATCCTCCGTGGTGCCACTGAATTCCGTCGGTGTGTTCTTGGGCAAGACACTTTCCCTTAGCCTCGTCCGTCGGATGGGGACGTAAACCGGGCGGTCCCGTGTATCGGTCTATCCTCCGAGCACGTTAAAGAACCATAGGAATCTATTCGATAATAAGAGTAGGCCAGGTTCCCGGATTCCTATGTATCCTTCCCCTCTCTCTGGGGCGGCTCTAAATAACCTATACTGTGTTGATGAGCCGTTAAACAACATTCAATTCAATTAAATTCAATACACAAGGGTCAACTATGTGTGTAACAAACGAGGGTCAACTCTGTGTCCAGTACACGAGGTTAAATAGGTTGAAATGACGTCAGATCTTAACCCTTAACCCGCTAAGCAGGACTATAATAGCCTTTACGTCCATTGTAAACCCAGATCAGCCTGCGAGTAACTTTGTCACATAAATGGAATGGTGTTAATTCAAAGAAAGAACTGTCCAATCTTCTATCAAGCAGCCTTGGTAGCTCAGTGGATAAGACTTGGCTTGAGTGCTACAGGCTGTTGGATAAGACTTGGCTTGAGTGCTACAGGCTGTTGGATAAGACTTGGCTTGAGTGCTACAGGCTGATGGATAAGACTTGGCTTGAGTGCTACAGGCTGATGGATAAGACTTTGCTTGAGTGCTACAGGCTGATGGATAAGACTTGGCTTGAGTGCTACAGGCTGATGGATAAGACTTGGCTTGAGTGCTACAGGCTGATGGATAAGACTTGGCTTGAGTGCTACAGGCTGTTGGATAAGACTTGGCTTGAGTGCTACAGGCTGATGGATAAGACTTGGCTTGAGTGCTACAGGCTGATGGATAAGACTTTGCTTGAGTGCTACAGGCTGATGGATAAGACTTGGCTTGAGTGCTACATGCTGATGGATAAAACTTGGCTTGAGTGCTACAGGCTGATGGATAAGACTTGGCTTGAGTGATACAGGCTGATGGATAGGACTTAGCTTGGTGCTACAGGCTGATGGATAAAACTTGGCTTGAGTGCTACAGGCTGATGGATAAGACTTGGCTTGAGTGCTACAGGCTGATGGATAAGACTTTGCTTGAGTGCTACAGGCTGATGGATAAGACTTGGCTTGAGTGCTACATGCTGATGGATAAAACTTGGCTTGAGTGCTACAGGCTGATGGATAAGACTTGGCTTGAGTGCTACAGGCTGATGGATAGGACTTAGCTTGGTGCTACAGGCTGATGGATAAAACTTGGCTTGAGTGCTACAGGCTGATGGATAAGACTTGGCTTGAGTGCTACAGGCTGATGGATAAGACTTTGCTTGAGTGCTACAGGCTGATGGATAAGACTTGGCTTGAGTGCTACATGCTGATGGATAAAACTTGGCTTGAGTGCTACAGGCTGATGGATAAGACTTGGCTTGAGTGCTACAGGCTGATGGATAGGACTTGGCTTGAGTGCTACAGGCTGATGGATAAAACTTGACTTGAGAGCTACAGGCTGATGGATAAGACCTGACTTGAGTGCTACAGGCTGATGGATAGGACTTGGCTTGAGTGCTACAGGCTGATGGATAAAACTTGACTTGAGAGCTACAGGCTGATGGATAAGACCTGACTTGAGTGATACAGGCTGATGGATAAGACTTGGCTTGAGTGCTACAGGCTGATGGATAGGACCTGGCTTGAGTGCTACAGGCTGATGGATAGGACTTGGCTTGAGTGCTACAGGCTGATGGATAAAACTTGGCTTGAGTGCTACTGGCTGATGGTTAATACTTGGCTTGAGTGCTACAGGCTGATAGGGAAACTTCATCCTTCATCTCATCTCCCTCTGAGTTTCCCTATATAACCTAATTTGATGTGTTAGAATAGATGAAGACAAATCTGAAAATGATCAAAGGTCAAGGTTAACACGATATAAATTGCCATTTAATTTCATTTCTATGTATGTCACTAATACCCTAAAAAAGAAGCCTCACATAGGTTAAACCAATACCTTTATGATAATAATAGATGGTACATCGAAACTTCATGACAATCTTGACGTATTATGAAGCATGAAATTAACAGCTTAGTTTATTAATCTTCCATTTTGACTTTAAACTTTTAAATATTCTTGGTCCACTAAACTCAACAGTTATTAATATGCAAAAAAATAAAAGATATTTTCTGTATTGAAGGTAAAGAGGGTGCTATGCATGTGTAAAAAGAATTTGCTCGGATCCACTATATTAGATTACTAAATCTTGCGATTGTGGAATACCAACTCTGTATAATATTATCGTTTTTTTATACACCTGAATGGAAGGGCGTATAGTAACCATACCGTCTGTCCGTCTGTCCAAAACATTCATATCTCAGCCATAACTTTAAAAGTACTGAAGGAATTTTGGAAACTTCACACACAATTTAAAGGTGTGTCACCTGCAAGAGTCAGGTCCGTACCTTAAAGGTCAAGGTTACATATGATGGTCTCAGGTCATTTGAATCAGATCCATGTCTCGGCCATAGCTTTTGAAAGTACTGAAAAAGTCAGGTTCTTACCTCAAGGTCACATTTAGAGACAAATAAATTAAGTATTGATGAGAATTTCATAAAACTTCACACAAATAGTGATCACAATTAGCAGATGAATCATTTCTATACATCAAAGGTCAAGGTCACACTTGGAGGTTAAAGGTCAAATGAGTCAAACTTTAAAAGTACTGTATGGAATTTGATGAACTTCACATGATCGTTAAGTTCAGTGAGAAGGTGTACCTCGTACGTGAAGGTCAAATTTAGGGGTCAATGATCAAATGCATCAAATTGTGTCTTTGCCATAACTCGAAAATTACATAATGGAATTTCATCGAATAACACAAAGCTGTTTATAGCAGAATCAGAAAGTGTGATGTGGTGTTTAAGAAATGTTCATGGGTATCCAGTTCAGATAGGGGAATTCCAACACGAGGTATAACTGTTTTTATCGGAACCGAGGCTTCATGACACCTTTATTGAGTTTGTAAGTGTAATAATTTATAAGAATTTGCTGTTTTTCACACACTCGCGAAACAACCGGAAGTAGGCATTTTCACGGAGTAGTGAAACACATGCGCGACAACATAAATCGGCAAAACGAGCCCGTTTCTCATCCCTATAACGTACTCCCTGACCAGAGGTACTATAGAACTGCACTCTGCCTGTCAGTCTGTCAGTCTGTCACAATAAGTTCAGTTAGGAATGAGATATTAGAATGAAACTTTATGGGTAGGTAGCTTATATGAAAAGGAAGCTTGGGATTGCATATGGGGTCACAGGGGTCAAGGTCACTGTTACTTAAAATAGAAAAAAGTGATTTCCACTCAATAATTTAGTTAGGAATGAGATATTGGAATGAAACTTTATGAAAATAGTTTCAGCTCAATAACTTAGTTAGGAATGATGATATATCTAATGAAAATACATGTAGAATCTCACAATATGTTGCTCAAAAAAAACAAAAAAACGCCTACCAACCTACCCTATTTTTTTTAGAGCATGCAATGGGAAACACACCTATTTTTTTACTGCCTTCCATTATGCATTTACATGTTGATATGTCACTTTATCCAAGGACAAAAATACCCTCCAAATAATAAATTATCTCGCAGTGACCAGTAAGGGACATTGTATTGCATAACAATACTTCTTGTTTGATTATGTATTAAATGTTTCCCAGCTGGCTTGCTGAATGTCGGTGGTTCTACCCAGGAGCACACCCTTCACGAAGAATGTCCGGAGGGGCACCTGGGGTCTTTCTCCACCAGTCGAAACTGGAAAGTCGCCATAAGACCTTAGCTGTTGGTGCATCTAATTGAAAATAGTTAAATGTTTCTATGTTACGTACACCACACAAGCTGCAACCCAAACTTTTACAATATGCTGTACACATTCTTGTTTATTATGGCGTGGTAGGGGAGCCATGTTGATTTTGTGCTTTCTGTGTGTGGGTCTGTGTCACAAACGATGTCCGGTCAATAACTAGAGAATGGTTGGACCTAGGGTCCTCAAACTTGGAAGGATGGTTGGTCATGACCGGTAGATGACCCCTATTGCTTTTGGGGTCACTAGGTCAAAGGTCAAGATCACGGTGACATTGATTATCAAAACAATGTCCGATCAATAACCAAACAATGGTTGGACCTAGGGTCCTCAAACTTGGAAGGATGGTTGGTCATGACCGGTAGATGACCCTATTGATTTTGGGGTCACTAGGTCGAAGGTCACGGTGACATTGACGATCAAAACGAGGTCCGATCAATAACTAGGGAATGGTTGGACCTAGGTTCCTCAAACTTTGAAGGATGGTTGTTCATGACCAGTAGATATTACTGATACAGATAGTAAATACAGTCACATGGATATTGAATATCAAAACAATCTCAGATCAATAGAGAACGGTTGGACCTAGAGTCGTCAATTATGTCTGTTCGGGCGAGTGGGGGAGCCATGGACAGTAACAATTTCTAGTTTATAATGTTTAAGGCTAAACCTTTTCCTATGGCAATCATCACCCACACCTTCCACCCCATCACCTTCTCCCCCCTTGTATTTTATTTCTTTAAAATTTCCTCTTCCTTGTTTGTTCATATTGTTCATGAATACCTCTGCTATTTCTTTAAACATTGCTTTTTTGAAGAGAGATGCCTCTTTTTCTGACGGTATGTCAGGCGCATAATTTGTTTTTCTATAATAAAAAAAAGACTAGCCCAGCTGCACTGTTCTCCAACAGCTCTTGTTGTATAGTTATTATTAGGCTGTTTTCAGTGTAATATTTTTTTTCATAAATGTCGTATCTCAGAGTCTTTTGTTATTAGTTAGGTAACCATGGTAACAAACGCCTTAAGCAGTTTAAACTAATAAAAACCTCACATTTTGTTGCAGATGGGATACAAAGAATTACATTTAGAAAAAATGATTTCTCCACCATATAATTAAGCTTACTTTCTCAACCATTGTGTAATGTTTCCATGTCAGCACTTTTTAATCATGTTGTTAATAATCCTTTCATTCTAAACCAGTGTGAACAGGTTCATGTCAGCCTTTGATATGAGAGCATACATAATGTGTTTTAAGCACATTTCCTCTCATTGTCCTAACATACTCGTTAATGACCCATAAGGATTATAATGCATCTTGGGTAAATTGATGGTGCAGCATCCGAGAGCAGATCTTGATTTAATTAGAAATATGTATGCATGGGGTCTAAGTCTCATTAACAATCTTGACAGCAGTGTGAGTGCAAAGTTCATCTTTATATTGCTTCCTCATTACATGTCATAGAGCATTATACTCCACCCAGTCACATTATACTGACCCTGTACTGTCCTAGCACAAGCCTTTATATGTTGAACATCACGTAAAGCCAAAATTACCAAGGTCAAGGTCATATTTTGTGTCATTTTCCCAAAACCTAACCTTGGTAAGGTAACAACCTCAGTTAACTGTATGTGATTGCCCCATTTTTGTGTTGCTTTTCCGGCTGCAGCGGGTCATTTTCTCACAAACTGTATACACTAGACCTTTCAAACTTGCTTATAGTTGTATCTTGGGTGGTACATCGCAACGTGACCAAAGCAAATGTGGAAGTGACCTTGGCCCTCCAAGCAAAGGGCAGATAACAATAGTTTTTAGGTTCAACTTTTGCGTTTAGCATATGCACTAGACCTTTAAAACTTTGCTTATATTTGGATCTTGAGTGATACATTGCAACGTGACAAAGCAAATGCGGAAGTGCCTTGACCGTCCAAGCAAAGGGCAGATAACTTAATAATTTTACCTTCAACTTTTGCATTGAGGTCAATTTCGCGCAAACTGTATGCACTACACCTTTCAAACTTTGTTTATAGTTGTGTCTAGGGTGGTACATCACAACGTGACAAAGCAGAGGTGGATGTGACCTTGACTCTCCAAGCAAAGGCTTGACTCCCCAAGCAAAGGGCAGATAACCTTATAATTTTTACCTTCAACATTGGTGTTTAGGTCACTTTTTCACAAACTGTATGCACTAAGACCTTTCAAACTTTGCTTATAGTTGTATCTTGAGTGTTACATTGCAACGTGCCAAAGCAAATGTGGATGTGACCTTCACCACCCAGGCAAAGGGCAGATAACTTTAATTGTTACATTTACATCATTTTCTCATGAACTGTAATTATGCACTAGATGTTTTAAACCTAATTTATTAAGCTAGCTTCATCTTTGGGAGAAAAAATATTCTATTTTGACATAGTTGTATCTTGGGTAGTGCATCTTTTTGGACGCATTCTATGACCTTGACCTACTTTTTGGAGCTGACGATTTTCAGCTCTACTGGCGAAGGGCCTTCATTTTTCATCCGATCTTTACCAAACTTTAACAGAGTGTTAATATCAATGAAAGCTTGGACAAGTTTGAAAAACAGCCAGATCAGACCAGTAACAGTGGAGTTATGGCCCTTGATTTAGTTAAAAATGCTATATTTTGCCTCGTTAATATGATAGGGCTTTCATTTTTCATCTGATCTTTACAAATATATATAGAGGATCTTAAACGAGTTCCCATTTCATATAAGATTTATGAAACGAGTTATGAATTAACATAGAACCGCCACGACGTCAGACACACTTTAGCTCCAAAACGTCATAAGTGACGTCGTAACGTCGCGTCGCACACATAACGTTGCGTATAAAAGAGTTCGTGTTTACCTCTTTACAAAATAGCAGTTTACGTCAACTTTTTAACAAATCAACAACAATGTTTTGTATAACGTGCATTATTTGTATAAGCTGTCACGAATAATAAGTTTATGACTCAGATCTGGGTGAATTTATAATAAAAAAATAGTTTCAGTTAATAAACTTGCGTAGTGTTACAGGTTTATCTCAACCAATCAAAATCGTTCCAGCTTGTATTACACGTGTGTCATACAATAGAATATTAAATGGGTGTTCGAAACTGCTTAAAAGGGACGTAATGTGAAAAATATATTTTTTAGATGTTTTTTTTTTTTTTTAAATATTTTTTAGATGTTTTTTTATTATTTTTTTATTTATTTATTTTTGATTGATCGATTGATTTATCGTTTTTAATATATTTTTTATATATATATTTTTTTTATTTCATGTTATTTTTTTTAATTGCTTTTTTTTTTTTTATTAACGCCGTGTTAGCAGGAAGCATTGCTATGATTTCTAGTTGTGCCTATTGCGTTTTTTTCTGGTTCGTTGATTTTTGATGGTTACATTTTTAGCTCTACTGATCAGAGATCAGCAGAGCTTATGCCGTGGTGCGGCCTCTGTCGTCAGTCCGTCCGTCTGTCCGTCCGTCCGTAACTTTTATTTGTAGCGACTACTCCTCTGAAACTACTGGATGGATATTCATGAAACTTTACAGAAATGTTGCCCATAAAGTCTAGTTGATCCTAGCAAAAATTCATGTTGATGTGAAATCCAAGATGGCCGCCAAAGCTAAAAATAGATTTTCAAAATACAAGTTTGTAGCGACTACTTCTTGAAAACTATAAGTGATATTGATATGGGACTTTTTCTAAAATGATCAGCATGACATGATGTTTGTCCTTGTCAAAAATCGTTTTGATTCAACGTTAAACATGGCTGCCAGCGGCCATCTTTGTTTACATAGAGTTATATAGTAAAAACTTGTAGCGACTACTCCTCTGAAACTACTTGGTGAATTATCATGAAACTTTACAGGAATGTTGCTCTTAATGTCTAATTGATCCTAGCAAAATTTCAGATCGACCAGAAATTCAAGATGGCCGCCACAGCTAAAAATAGATTTTTAAAAAATAAATTTGTAGCGACTACTTCTTGAAAACTATAAGTGATATTGATATGGGACTTTTTCTCAAATGATCAGCATGACATGATGGTTATCCGAGTCGAACATTATTTTGATTCAATGTTAAACGTGGCTGCCAGTGGCCATCTTTGTTTACATAGAGTTATATAATGAAAACTTGTAGCGACTACTTCTCTGAAACTACTTGACGGATTTTCATGAAACTTCACAGGAATGTTGCTCTTGATGTCTAATTGATCCTAGCAAAATTTCAGGTCGGCCGGAAATTCAAGATGGCCGCCATGGCTAAAAATTGATTTTCAAAATACAAGTTTGTAGCGACTACGGTACTTCTTGAAAACTATAAGTGATATTGATATGGGACATTTTCTAAAATGATCAGCATGACATGATCTTGGTCCTTGTCAAAAATCATTTTGATTCGATGTTAAACATGGCTGTCAGCGGCCATCTTTGTTTACATAGAGTTATATAATGAAAACTTGTAGCGACTACTCCTCTGAAACTACTTGACGGATTTTCATGAAACTTCACAGGAATGTTGCTCTTGATGTCTAATTGATCCTAGCAAAATTTCAGGTCGGCCCGGAAATTCAAGATGGCCGCCACGGCTAAAAATAAATTTTCAAAAAACAAGTTTGTAACGACTACTTCCTGAAATCAAAATCAATCAGTAGAGCTTCAAGGTCATTGACCTCTTTCTTTTTTTTAAGGATTGTTTTTATAAACGCAAAGAAGATGCACTGAATTATGTACTATAATTACTGTAATTATAATTGTTTTCTATTTGGTCTTCACTTGTGTACATACATACTTTATATATATATATATATATATTTTTTTTTTTTTTTTTTTTTTCCAAATGAACCAAAAAAACGTCAGGGTCGGTGGGTAAGGTCGGGTGACCCGAACCACACAATTATTTTGTTTAGGCCTAATTATATGTGATTATCGAATAATTTTCGTTTGTGAGATTATTTTCTCATTATCTATTTAAAATCATGATAAAATGGATGGAGGCACGTTAATTCAACGTTAAGTAGTTGTTTGCATAGTGTTATATTATGAAAACTTTTAGCGACTTCTCCTCTGAAACTACTTGACGGATTTTCATGAAACTTCACAGGAATGCTGATCTAGCTATCAAAAACCTATCAGTAGAGCTTCAAGGTCATTGACCTCTTGTTACTTTTAAATTTCTTGTCGGCGCTACTCCTCCTAAACGCCTTGTTGGATTTCAACGAAACTTGGCAGGAAGCATCAGTAAGATGTCTAGTTGTGCATATCGCGCTTTTGTTCCAGTTCGCTGATTGATGACGGAGTTATGGCCCTTTGACATTTTTACTTTAAATTTCTTCTCGGCGCTACTCCTCCTAAACGATTTGTTGGATTTCTACAAAATTTGGCAGGAAGCCTCAGTATGATGTCTAGTTGTGCAAAGCGCGGTATATCAATGAAATCTTTGACAATTTCAAATCCAGCTAGATCTTGTTAGTAACGATTTGTTGAAAAATGCTATATTGTATTTTCTTTTGTTAAATCTGTAGTTACTTCATTTTTTATGTGATCTTTACCATATTTGTTTAGAATGTTAATATAAACCCCCCCCACTCCCCCCCCCCCCCCCCACTCCCCCCCCCCCCCCCCCACCCATTTTTATGAATATTCATAAAATGAACAAATTAAAAAATACTCATGCCATACTTGACACAGCAGACTTATTGCCCATGATTACCACGTGAGTGATCTAAGACCATCCTATCCCTGTTGTTTTTGCAATGTTTTAAAAGAAGTATGGATCGGAATTTTATGTCGACAACCCTTGATATAAGAGTCGTTTTAGCCAGTAGGGCATCCTTGTTTTTAATAGAACGGCATTTTGTTTTTAAACAAATTCACTTAAATGTCATCTCGGCAAACTGTAAATTCCATTGATTTTAGTGACTAAAATGTTTATAAACTTTCATTTAAGCATCATTGACCTTTTTATTTTTAAGTCCAGCCCCTGTAAGGCGAGACATCTGAATCCGCGGATTTCTTGTCTTTGTTTGATACTTGGTCGTATGTATTGTTGGCATTGGTGGATATCGCTGAACGACAAAAAATACCAAGGTCAATGTCATATTTTGCATTATTTGCCCTAAACATCAGTTTCGTTAGGTAAGTTAACCTCAGTGAACTTTTTCTGATAACTTTAATTTCTTTGTTTAATACTTGGTCATATGTATTGTTGGCATTAGTGGACATCACTGAATAACAAAAATTACCTAGGTCAAGGTCATATTTTGCATTATTTTCCCCCAAACTTAACTTTGGTTAGCTAACTTAACTTCAGTTAACTTTATGTGATTGTCTCACTTTATGTCTTTGATACTTGGTCATATGTATTGTTGGCATTGGTGGACTTCGCTGGATGACAGAAAATACCAAGGTCATATTTTGCATTATTTTCCCAAAACTTATCCTTAGTTAGGTAACTTAACCTTGGTTAGGTAACTTAACCTCAGTTATTAATTTTATGTGATTGCCTCACTTTATGTCTTTGATACTTGGTCATATGTATTGTTGGCATTGGTGGACATCACTGAACGACAAAAATTACCAAGGTCAAGGTCATATTTTCCTTATTTTTCCCAAACTTAACCTTGGTTAGGTAACTTAATCTCAGTTAACTCACTTTATGTCTTTGCTACTTGGTCATATGTATTGTTGGCATTGGTGGACATCGCTGAACAACAAAAAATATCAAGGTCAAGGTCATATTTTGCGTTGTTTTCCCAAAACTACACCCTGGTTAAACCACTTAACCTCAGTAACTTAACTCGGTATGATTACCTCGCTTTTATTTGTTTGATACTTGGTCATATGTGTTGTCTTTTGTGGACATCATTTAAGTACAAATTTAATAAAATATTTCATATGCCATTTGCCACGGTGGGCGAGACACCCTCAGACCGAGGTCTTGTACAAAGTCTTTGGTGTGACCTGGTCGGTGATCATGCGAGGTGCAGGCTTTACCACTAAACCACCACCGAGGTTAAAAGATGTTGCTTTGTAACATCTTATTTTATGATATAACCACATGTGTTGTATCATGAGATGATGTATTCCAGAGCTGAAACATTTTTAATATGTTGCTGGCTTTTGCTTGTAAAAATAAAACAATATTATGCCACTTGTTTTAATATTTTTTTCATATGAAACAAACACTAGTCCTCGATTAATAAATAAAATTGATTGTTCATTCTACAAATTTAATTGAATCAATTAGGTGAAACACTTATTTATGAATTGTTGTTTCATGATTGGTTAGGTATGAAATTGGAAAACATACAAATTGCATTTTGTTTACACGGGCAACTTGTGTAAACAGGCAGTGAGATGGGTTGTTTATTCTGTAATTGACGGCTCACCCATCCTGATAAACATCATTGCTCTGTAACTCCCTATAAGATTATGGTACTGAACCAAATCTGTTTTCTGTGACAGGGCTGATATTTGTCTTTTTGAATAGAATTGGATTTTGTAGTTGCACCAACGGCTAAGGTCATATGGCAGGGTTCTCCACAGGCCATTTAAGCATAGCGGAGCCGCTGCGCTTGACTTCCAAAATCTTACATCCCGCGGTGCCTAAACTGCGCCGCTATGCTTAAAAACCAGAGCGCGGTGCTTTGATCTGAAGGCAAACACCGCCTTTAAAAACCCTTATGCGCACCGTACACAAATTCATAAACTCGCGTCAAACAATACACACAAGTAACACGTGACTGATCTATGCAGTATGCAGAACGTGCGATAACACGCTGTGTGATTAGTGGATTGTTGACAACAAATTGCAATTATCACGAGTTGATTGGATTGTCGGGTTGTTGTGGATTAATCAGTAATTGGGAGATAATTGGGATGTGAGAATGTAACTTAAAGCAGTTGAACTGGACAGTTTGTTAATATTGGCAGTTTGTGTATCGGCTAACGTGTATTGTTCAAGACGGAAATGAAAGATGTGATGTGCAGGAGTTTGTTTGTTTTGCGTAAGTAAGTATAATTGTTTTGGTTGTCATTTGATTTAAGTTTGTGCGTTAATAAATAAAATAAATAGCAATTGTGGGATAATATCTGGTCATTTGAAAAAAGAAAAGAAGAAATGAAGGTAGTTTATTTATCTGTTTACTTCAAAGCTTGTCAATATTTTGAAAACAAAAATACTAGAAATTACTTACAAAATAAAACAAAAATAATTCAGTTATTACTATTATTAAGCGTGTTGGTCTATTATATATTTATAATATATTAAATTATTTATATATGTTTCTTCAGACCTTGGCCCGCCACTTTAACCAGGATGAAGATTCAATGATGATCGAGTGGAGACAAGTGAGGGAGGTTACAAAGAATGACAGAGAGCTTCAGAAGTCTCACCCAAACTTGTACAATATTGCAGCTGTTGGTCTGCTTATTCCAACATCAACAGCAGATTGAATTAAGACAGCACAGGTCAACTCTGTGTAACAGAGTTCTCAATGCACTGCTGGCAGTAACAATGCAGGGCCCACCTCCATCAGTTTGAATATGACAGGGCAGTGGAAGAATGGCACATGGCCAGACCTAGAAGGTCAAGCATCTGAATAGGAACTGCTAGCTAATATGTACAAGTCAAGACATTGAATGGGCTAACTTGTGTTGGATTTATTTGAGTGCTAAGGTTATATTTTTTAAGTATTATCAAATGTGCTGTTTTATTTCCAGGGATGAATATTGTGTAGTTGATGGTATTATATGTGTGCATGATGTGTTGATGTATATGTTGTATTATTGTGTATAAACTTATAATAAATCTTTGTATGTTTTCTTCTTCATCGTGTATTAAAACATAGATTATTTATTATTGTTTATTGTATGTATTTCAGATGCTGCATGTTGTGTTGATGTGTGTTGTATTATTGTGTATGTATTATTGTGTATGAACTTATTTTAGTTAATATTTTTATGAGATTTTTTTTAAAATAAAAGTCTTAAAACATGGATTATTTATTATATTGTTTATTATCATAAATATATAATTATATATGGCTTCCTAACATCACTTATATCACACAAAAGAGTGCCTCACCGTCAATACAGGCAGTTACTAGAAGCCAAAAAAATCAACACATGAGGGGGATTCCCCCTCCCGTACCCTCCCCCAGCACGCGCTACTATGCCACTATGCCACTATGCTTGAAAATAATCCTGTGGAGAACCCTGTATGGTGGAGGAATACCCCAGGTGTGCCTCCGGGCAATTTTCTTGCACAGATGGGTACATGGGTAGAACCACAGACGTTCTGCAAGCCAGCTGGATAGCTTCCTCACATAAATTGAATTGGGGTTTTAAGGCGCACCAACACATGAAAGGTTATATGGCGCCTAACAGGAATAAACATGCCAGGCTCATCCTCCATGTACATCGAGATAAAATATGGAGAACGTGCCTAGAACCTTCTCACCCTGAACTGCAGAGTTGCTGCAAATTCTATTGTAGACACTCCATTTACGCTGGAGCCACGTTATTGTTTTTCTGCCACTGCTCTAGTGATATGAGCGAGATGGCACCTGAAACAATGCAGGGGTCATGATGAAGACCTTTAATGAGCATGAACAAAAAATGATAAAATGTTCATGAATTCGGGGGGTTTCTACCCCTCTGCCCTCCCCTCCAACGGGATCTGCTTTGGCCCTATTCTTTGCCGTGTAACCAAACGGGACCCCCGGAACCACATGGGGATAAAGATTCCTGGTCCCGTGAGGGCAAGGGATTTCAAGTCAGAAATCAAACCACTCAGGGGTGCCCCTTGTCTTTTTGAGTTAGGGTTTCAAACAGACAGCTGTCTGTAAGTTTGTAGCTGCATTGGCTGGACGACCTTGTATTATTATGTTAATCCTTGGGGGTCTTGTTTATGTGATGATTTAGGTAAACAATATTGGATTTTCACCATATTTAGTAAGGGCTCTTCCCATACATGTTAAGAGGATTATTTTTCATTAATCAGTTGTTCACTACTGTATTGTAAATATCTGTTATACACTCGATTCCACAAAGTGAAGTGGGGACTACTTGTTGTTCATCATTACATGTTTACTCAATATCTGATCTTAATGGTAATGGATTTTAGGGTCATGTATTATTATATTAAAGGGGATGTAGTGACACAGCCAAACAAGCTCTGTTATTGAGAGTTCTGTAAAACTTGGAAAAAGGTGAAAGAATTATCAAAATCGGATGATAAACGAAAAAAAAAGAAAAAGATACGACCATTTAAAGGTTGTTCTAAAACGAATATGGGAGCTGCCATTTTCAGAACTATGACGTCATATTACCATATATGGAAAATTGATAAATATCGTTTAAAAAGGAAGAAAATCACTGCAAATGAATGATTTTTTACTGGACATATACAGCATTATTAATTGCCATTAAGCATTACATATTTTTCATACAGTTGCTGTCATTTTTTCCCTATAAATCAGTAAATTTTCATATTTATAAATATTCCATAAATGGTCATTCAGAACCGTGATGTCATAGCTCTCAAAATGGCCGCTTCCATATCCGCTTCAACAGAAACTTCAAATGATCATATCTTCTGTGTTTATCATCCGATTTTGATAATTCTTTCACTCTTATTCAAGTATTTCAGAACTCTCAATAATAAAGATGGTTAGGCTGTGTCGCTACATTCCCGTTAACCAAATTTGGTTTAAATTACATCATTAACTAGAGGGAATTTGAGACCTTACAGTCCTTGATTAAATTAAAATGTGAATTTCAGCTTGCTTACACGCATTAGCTTGAGTGAAGATACAAAGCACTTGAGTATTACATATGCTATTTACCAGCAAACATATGACAGTCCAACTATGAACATTTCTTAAAAAATAGCCTAAGGGAGAGGTCACAATAAACAAATAGAGAGATTTGTGCACCAAAAAATAGGAAGATGTGTGCACACAAAAAAACCTGAAACATGGAGGTTTAATTGTCTGCCTAATCTTTGGTAATGTTTACCATTAAAGATATTTACAAAGCTCCTGTAAATTCATGGCTATGGATTTAAAACATATTTTACATCTGTCAAACATAAATATGCATCACCAAAATACAAAAATAATTTATTTTAAAAGATTCCTTTTATAGAACAATAACACAATTATAATTAATGAAACAAGTTCAGAGAATTTAATTGCAGGTGTTTTTAAAGTTTTTCATAAAAGTTTAAGGTGAACAAGAAGGGCACAACTTTCTGTGCAGACTTCAAACACATATGGTCAGTTGAAAATATAAAACTGACCAGTGGTCATATGGAAAATATAACACTCACCAGTGGCCAGATTGAAAATATAACTGACCAGTGGTCATATAACTGACCAGTGGTCATATGGAAAATATAAAAACTGACAAGAGATAATATAGAAAATATAACACCTGCCAGTGGTCATATGGAAAATATAACACCCACCAGTGGTCATATGGAAAATATAACACCCACCAGTCGTCATATGGAAAATATAACACTCCCTAGTGGTCATAATTATATGGAAATATAAAATTTACCAGTGGTCATATGGAAAATATAAAACTGACCAGTGGTCATGTGGAAAGTATAAATTCATGCAATAACCCAGGGACAAGGAAAACACTGAACAAATAAATAAAAGACCTTAACGACAGTGACCCATCAAGGTTAGCTATTTTAAACTTGGCAATAAAAAGAAAAAAATCAGTCCTTTATGTGACATAAACATCATTTATTGATATCGCTGAGGTGATTTGCGTGACAGCTTGGGGGAGCTTCCTCCGAGAAGACTTGTTGAAATGTATAATTACTGAGTTGTATTATAGAAAACTGTTAATGTCACATCTATATCTTTGATCCATTTCAAGTTTTAATTTGGTAATTTCAAAGCTGTTTATTAGCCGAATTGCATAGCAAATCCACGCTTATAGTTTAACGATTTCCGTCTGTCAGTCTATGCGTTTTAACGTTTTGGTTAAATGTTTTTTTTCCTCATTTCTCAAAAACGAATTGTGGGAAAGCTTTGAAACCTGGCACATATGTTCATTATCATTACACAATGTTATATGACAGGAAACCATAACTCTGTCATATTTTACATGAATTAGCCCCCTTTTTACTTAGATTTTTCTGTTAAAATGTTGAATTCGCAATTTGGCATTCGCACAACTGTTGGTGCTTCACTTGTTTTTTTAAACAAATAAGCCTTAAAGCCCACTGTACCCTCTTAACTACAGTAGTATTATGCTTTTGATTTGCGGGGGAAAACAAAAACAAATTTAAAACCAAACAAAAAAATCTCTGCACTTCTAAAGGAAAAATGAAACACAACTCGGGAATTTCTGCTATATGGCGTATGTATAATGTGCTGCTATGAATCAAAGTACATGGCTACATCAGAACTTTCTTTTCGGAAAAAATTCTAAAACAATGTAATCGCTTCAAAGTTTCATTATTGATAGAATTTGGCTCAAGCAGGTGAGCAAACTTACGATGTAAAATTTTGCAATCTATTTAATACATGAAATACAGTACTAAATGGCTCAAATTTTCAAGCAGAACTTTGATATTTATGAATTTCGTGTTCCAAAGTGTACTGTGATTAAAAAAAGTCTACAACGACACAGTTTTGTCCTTTATCAAACTAGCTGCAGCCCTTGGTTTTACAAAACTTTGGAATATTATGTGGAATTAATTATGCAGTATATAAATTATACAGTGGTAATTCCTGCATTTTGTTTTTCCTATAGAATATTTAAAGATGGTTACATTTAAAAAATAAAATAAAGAATACTCTTCTATAATGTACAACTTCAAAAATTAAATTAAATTAAATTAAATAATGTTTTTCTTTGTTTTAAAACAATGACGTACCTTCATACCCAAGTGTCTTTTCAACTATTTCCACTGCTGTCTTCTTTCTGTATGGCTTACTTAAAAGATTCTGTGAAATGTTTTCTTTTTAATTTTACATTTTATTAACCACATTATCAATAAATTGTGGCAAATGTTTTTCTTCTTATATTGGTCATAAAAACAAAAACAAAAACAAAATCATGAAATCTTGAGTGTAGAAAAAAATGTTGACAATTGATTAGAAAATGGTACATCCAATCTGTACACCTATCACCAGACGTCTCCCCTTGAGAACACGGTATACAGCAGCAGCAACACGAATTATTGGCTTCCGTTATTGAATGTCCAATTCATTAGAACGTGATGCCATGAACATGCAGTGTGCGCACTTGGTGCTGAGATTTTGATAGGAGTTTGATCAGCTGTAAAGATAGCAGAAACAAATGTAAATTAATAAATAATTGATTATTCGTGGACATGTTCTGCTTGGCTAGCTCTTATTAAATGTAAACGTTTGTTAATTTTTTACGGCTACTGATCAAGCTTATGGGATTGAATGTTGTTTGACATCCATCATCTGTCCATTAGCTAATTTTAACTTCAGTCAGTAGTTTCCTATTTTCACGAAATTGAATGATGATGTTTGCTTCCATAAAATCTTGAATGAGACTCAGTAAACTCGAGTCTGCTAATTTTATCTCTTGTTTGTGTTGTTTGTTGCTTCCAACGGATCCACTTTTCAGTATTTATTGACTTTCACACTAGAGTTTGTTTAGTGCTGTGTGGGGGTTAATTTAAATTGTGCTTCAAACACTTAAATGTGTTTGTTAGTATTTTCATTTGAACTATTTTGTAACAATCGATGGATGTGTAGCTCACGATTGATTAGCGCATGATTGATGTAGCGCATGATTGATGTATTGATGTAGCACAATTTAAAGCTGAAATGGTGACAAACATAATAATAAAATTATTGTATCAAGTGTCGGTGTTTGTTTTATTTGTAATTATTGGTAAATCTTTTTTTTGTCCATTATTGGTGCATATTTAATTAAGAATCACAGACTCGGTCTGGTCAATTCCCCTCCAGGGTGAATGACCTGCATGGAATGGTGAGGTCCAATATGAGGTGACATCTCTTACCTTGTATCCAAATTGAACTGACTTGAACATTCTAAACATGATCTCTTTCCGTTCCTTTTACGACATATTATGACATTTCTGTAGGTAAAAGAGATAAAATTCAACAAACCGCAAAATCTTGGTTTAAAACATATATAAACTGTTTGTGAAATGTGAGAAAAGCTTAATGAACCTTGGTTTCTTATAATACCATATAACCATTTATTATATAACCTATAAATAGACGCGTTTTCATTGGCTAAAAAGTAATTTTTTAGAAAAAATATCTAGCGATATTGACCTGTTTTTTTGATATTGACCTGTTTTATATAAAAAAAAAATTGATATTGACCTGTTTTATATAATTGTAAATTGAGGGTTATATAATAAAACAGTTATGGACTTTTCAGCTGTTATACATGATGTTGATATGCACCAAAAAATCATTATTGACCTCGGCTATCGCCTCGGTCAATAATGATTTTTTTGGTGCATATCACATCATGTATAACAGCTGAAAAGTCCATAATTGTATAATATTTAGTTTGTGTTTTGATCTCATGAGAACACAAGCTGGAGATCTCATAAATTATTGATGAATTATTTCATTGTAATTATTATTTCTTAAACTGTTGATGAGACTTGTTAGCTATTTTTATGTAGACTTTTTCAAGATCATAACCCGGGTTGACGTTCACCAATCATGTTTTTGTAAACCCGTAAACAATGGGTAGCCACATTCGTGAAATGTCCTTGTTGAGCTAAGGACCTCCATTTATTGTGGGGTCAATGGTTCAAAGGTCGAGGTTTATTAAAACATTCCCTAATGTTATAAATTGGAATTCATCAAGTAATAATCCTGTTGACCTTTATAAGTCTGCCAACTAGATCCTGTTTGATCTTTGCATATATATATTATGATTCTACACATAAAAATCCTGACCATTACAAATTACAGGTGATAACCCTGATTGACTTTTCCAAGTTCTGGTTCTACCAAGTAATAATCCTGTTTGACCATTACAAATTACAGGTGATGACCTTAGTTCAGAAGACAAACAATGATTGGTGGCAGATTCGTAAGAATGACGGCAATGAAGGTTTTGTACCATCAAACTATGTCAAGGATGTTGAACCGAAGGTTATTCAAAAGGTCATTCAGAAACCGATCAAGGTTGCAGAGAAGGTCAAGGTCAAGAAAACAGTGATGAAGAAAGAGGTCGTGAAAACCAAGGCAGAGAAAAAGAGCACACTAAGACGAGCACCATCTGGTGAGTGGTCTGGTTGTAATTAAATATGCAACAATGAATGAATGAATGGTGACACTAAATAGGTCATATTGTTCGCAAAAACGGAAGCAAAATGAAACAGTAAGTTATCAAAATGAATACAAAAAGATATTGTTAAAACTAGTTTGTTAAAAACTATTAACTATGAATAAGCAGGTCAACAAATGCCCCTCGACAGGTGGAAATACGCAACAGTTGTGTGCAAGAAATACAACTCAAAATCAAGTGTATTTGTATAATCTGTTACAGAATTGTCACCAAATTTAGATTATAACCTCATAGTTAAATCAGCTTATCAGCAGCTCCTTACAATCTACCCGAAACAAAATATATCTTCTACAGGACATACCACTTACATGGCATTTTCTCACCACTAAATATAAAACATTTATTTGAAGTTGCTTGCTTTGTCAGTATATCATTCCCTAGACAAAAAACATCACCAACAAAGTTAATACACAACTATTTAGGACATAATCTTTGCTTGTAAGAATTATAATGTAGTATTGTAACTGTTCAGAGTTGTTCATTAGTGAAAAAGATGTATTTATAATATGTATTTCCTGACAGAAAGATTCGAAGGGTTTAGTAACATACAGGTCATTAAAAAATGGAATTTATTTTTAACCTCTGAATTGTGTAAAGAACATACTCGATTCTCAAAAGGAACATTCTTGTGTCTTCCTCAACATTAAGTGTGTGTGTGTGTGTTTGTAGCTTTACAAAACAGGAATCTGTAACTATGTCAAGCCTATTTCTTCACATTCATATTTAGCTTTCACCTTGCAATACTATAAGAATGTGTGTTTGAGGTGGGGATTACAAAATGTGTGTTTGATGTTGGGATTATAAGAACAGGGCTCGAATTTAGCACTCGCAAACTCGCAAAATGCGAGTAGATTTAAGAAAATGCAAATAGACATTTTCAGCACAAAACTGCGAGTGCACCTTTTCTGTCAAACTTTTAATGCATTTAATCACAAGTTTTGTTCGTTTCTGTTGTCCAAAATTCACACTTTTTCAACCGACATAAATACCCATAATCCTTGGCCAATGCGATACCTTTTAACACGGCGGCACTAACAACGGGTTTATGACACGGAATTCTTGACAATTTTTTCTTATTATTTCTGACTAAAGTACCCATCGATGTGTTAATAATAAACAGCAGAATACTAAAATCTGTTACAAATGACTATTAATTAAAAATATAATTATAATTTCCAGTATAATAATTACGAATTGAATTTTATGTTCATTCGCCGCGAAGCCGGTAATAGGAACCGCCATATAACTATGGTAACTCAGTATACATAATCCAGGCATTCAGTTTGTTCCACATCCGCTTTTCCAAAACAAAAGTAAAATTGCCGTCTGCTTTGATTATTTTTTTAACTTTACTGAATAATTATGGATTAAAATGACTGCAATTAGAAAAAGTTGCACCCTTTACATGTGCAGTTTTGACTCTGCGAACTCCAAGTATGTCTACGCGAATCCAAGTAGTTTTATCGTCAAAACTCCGCGTAATTACGCGATTTGTAAATTCCGCACTCGGCGTAAAAGAGAAAAGTGGGGGTTTCGCGTGAGTTATACTGTACATGTAAGTATTATATAAGTTATAAAGTTATGCATAGAAATGTCTTATTATAAAGAGCAAAAAGTGTAAGTAAGAATGCAGTTTTGCAAGTTGAAATTATCTGCACTCGCAAAAAAAAGAAAGTGGGTAAAAAAGTTAAATTTTACCCCTGAAGAATATGTTTGAGGTGGGGATTATAAGAATGTGTGCTTGATGTAGGGATTATAAGAATGTGTGTTTGAGGTAGGTATTATAAGATGTGTATTAGAGGTAGGGATTATAAGATGAGTGTTTGAGGTGGTGATTATAGATGTGCTTGAGGTGGGGATTATAAGATGTGTGTTTGATGTGGCGATTATAAGAATGTGTGTTTGAGGTGGCGATTATAAGAATGTGTGTTTGAGGTGGGGATTATAAGAATGTGTGCTTGATGTAGGGATTATAAGAATGTGTGTTTGAGGTGGGGATCATAAGAATCTGTGTTTGTGGTAGGGATTATAAGATTCTTTCAAGGGTATTCAGGGAAGCCTAGGTTCAAATAAAACCTAGGTTCCAATAAAACAGTTATATCGAGGGTTGACCGGATCATCATTCAACTCTTTATTGTATCCACAGGTTATTATCCCCTGCTGGCGGCGGCGGGAAGGGGATATAGTATTCCGTATGTACGTCCGTCCATCCCATTTCGTGTCCGCTGAATAACTTGAAAACTACTAATGGGACTGCAATGAATTTCACACAATGATAGAGGACAATGAGAGGATGTGCAGAGTGCAAGAACCATACTCTGCCTTCATTTAAATTAGAGTTATTGCGCTTTGTAATTTTATACGTATAGTTCGTGTCTGCTTAATAACTCAAAAACTGCTAGAGAGACTGCAACGAAATTTCACACGATGATGAGAGGGCAATGAGGGAACGTGCAGAGTGCAAGAACCATAACTCTGTCTTCATTTAATTTAAATGTATTGCCCTTTGTAAGTTTATACTTGCTCCATAACATGAAAACCAGTAATGGGACTGCAATCAAATTTCACACAATGAAATCACCTTAATAATTCTTGTCCGGAGCATAACTCAAAAACTACTAGACTGGAATGAAACATCATACAATGATAGAGGGCAAGTAGATGAATTGAAGTCAAATAACCATAACTCAATCTTCATGGTCAATAGAGTTACTGGCCTTTGTAATTCTATACTTAAAATTCTTGTCCTACGCATAGCTCCAATACTACTAATGGATCTGCAATGAAACACAATGCCAGAGAGCAATAAGAGGATGTGGAGAATGCAAGAACCATAACTATATGTTTATTTAAATAAGAGTTATTGTCGTTTGTTATTTTATGATATTATTCTTGTCAGGAGCATAGCTTAAAAACTACAAATGGGACTGGAATGGAACTTCACACAATGATAGAGGGCAATGAGAGGAAGTGCAGAGTGCAGTGACAATAACTCTTATCAGAGTGAAATTAGAGTTACTGCCTTTTGTAGTGTTGTACTTACCTTTTTTGTTCATTTCACTTTCTGCTTTATGTGCAGTGATAAAACTTCTTTAAACAAAGCACCCAATCATGGGTTCTACTGCTTCTTGTTCTGTTTAGAAACTGACATAAGCACTATTTCTTTCTGTAAAATTGTTTGCATATTTGTGTTTTTTAGTTCGCTCCAAAGGGAATCTTCACTTTGACAAGGTGAATGTTGAACAGCGCCAGCGTAACCTCACCTTGACACATAACAAGCTTCTCAAGCTGGCACAGGTAAAACATCATCTTAATTTTGTTTCCATGTTAAGTATAGGCTTATTTGCAAATATTTACTAAATGTGCAAAACCAGTTCCATATATGGCAATGGTATTCGGTCATAAATGGAGCAGATTTTATACCTTTAGAAAAACATGATAGATCTACCTATTCCTATATAACAGTGTTACAGTAAAAAGCTCTTATACGGAGAAGACACAGATAATACTAAAATATTACAATTGATGCATTTTAAAGGGACACGTGGCGATCTTGAAGTTTGTATCAAGATTAAAAGGAGCACTTTGATTTATTAATCCAGTATTATTTTAACTTTAAACCTGCTTGCATATATTTAAATAAAATGAGTCATTTTCTTCATTGTTCTGCCATTTGTTTATATATTAATGGTGCAACATGTTCAGTTGGTAATACTTTGAACTATTCTAATAAGTAATATTATTGGCTGCACATATATTACGCAGCTTATGTAGAAAAACAAACAGAAAGGCGCAAGTTTTTAAACACATCAAGATTGCCGTGTGTCCCTTTTATGGATTGTGGACGTCCAAAGTTATGAAAAATGGAGTTAAGGCACGTTGACAACTTCTGAAATGTGCAAAACAATATATTGTCTTGTTTTTAAGAAATAAAGGAAAGGAAGAGTGGTGATTAATGATTGTAAAGATGTGGCATTCCAGTCCCCATAATTGGCATTCCAGTCCCCAGAATTGGTCTACTTTCGTTAAAGTGACACACCGCAATCTTGATATGTTTTCATACAATATTATTTTGTGCTTAGGTTTTTGTCAAGCCACTTTAGCAGAAAACGAAACAGAGTAAAGAGTCTTTCATAACGTACTGTATGCTTGTTTTAGCAAAGTATTAACGTAAATTTATATAGCCTTTCCTAACATACCATATGCCCCTTTAAGCAAAGTATAACAGTAAACAGCCTTTCATAACATGCTGTTATTAATTCTATTACAGGCCAGACGAATCAGTTTGGAAGATGCCAGTAAATTGTTCAAGTTCTACAGAGAGTGTGACGAGTTTGAAATTTGGATGAAGGAGAAGGTAAGTAGGTCCAGCTTCTAGCCATACTTAAATGACCAACGTGAAAAATGGTTGTCCTGAATACAGGTTGTCTTCAAATGGAGGTAATGGCTTCTATAGAGCAGTTAATGCCTTCTATAGAGAGGTTAATGGCTTCTATAGAGAGGTTCATGGCTTCTATAGAGAGGTTAATGACTTCTATAGAGAGGTTAATGGCTTCTATAGAGAGGTTAATGACTTCTATAGAAAGGTTAATGGCTTCTATAGAGAAGTTTGACATATATATGTTAAGGCATCTATAGAGAGGTTAATAGACTTCTATAGAAAGGTTAATGGCTTCTATAGAGAGGTTGATGCCTTCTATATAGGTTAATGGCTTCTATAGAGGGGTTTAGGACTTCTGTAGAGAGGTATTATGACTTCTATAAAGGTTAATGGCATCTATAATGAGGTTTATGACTTCTATAGAGAGGTCGATGACTTCTGTATAGGTTAATGGCTTCTATATAGAGGTCGATGACTTCTATATAGGTTAATGGCTTCTATAGAGAGGTTAATGGCTTCTATAGAGAGTTTAGGTCTTCTGTAGAGAGGTATTATGACTTATATAAAGGTTAATGGCATCTATAGAGAGGTTTATGACCTATAGAGAGGTTAATAGCTTCTATAGAGAGGTTGATGGCTTCTATAGAGAGGGTAATGGCTTCTATAGAGAGGTTAATGGCTTCTATAGAGAGTTATTATGACTTCTATAAAGGTTAATGGCATCTATAGAGAGGTTTATGACATATATAGGTTAATTGCTTCTATAGAGAGGGTAATGACTTCTATAGAGCGGTTAATGGCTTCTATAGAGAGGTTTAGGGCTTCTGTAGAGGTTAATGACATCTATAGAGAGGTTTAGGACCTCTATATAGAGTTATTATGACTTCTATAAAGGTTAATGGCATCTATAGAGAGGTTTATGACATATATAGGTTAATGGCTTCTATAGAGAGGGTAATGACTTCTATAGAGCGGTTAATGGCTTCTATAGAGAGGTTTAGGACTTCTGTAGAGGTTAATGACATCTATAGAGAGGTTTAGGACTTCTATATAGAGGTTTAGGACTTTTGTAGAGGTTAATGACATCTATATAGGTTAATGACATCTATAGAGAGGTTAATGACATCTATAGAAAGGTTTATGACTTCTCTAGCGAGATTTATGACTTATAGAGAGGTTGGTGACCTATATATGTTAATGGCTTCTATAGAGAGGGTAATGGCTTCTATAGTGAGGTTAATGGCTTCTATAGAGAGATTTATGACTTCTATAGAGAGGTTAATAACTTCTATAGAGGTTTATAACTTCTACAGAGAGGTTTTATGACTTCTGTAGAGGTTAATGGCTTCGATAGAGAGGGTAGTGGCTTCTATAGAGAGGTAAATGGCTTCTATAGAGAGGTTTATGACTTCTAAAGAGAGGTTTGTGGCTTCCACAGAGAGGTATTATGACTTCTATGGAGAGGTATTATGACTTCTATAGAGGTTAATGGCATCTATAGAGAGGTTTATGACTTCTTTATAGAGATTTATGACCTATATAGAGGTTAATAGCTTCTATAGAGAGCTTGGTGACTTCTGTATTGGTTAATGACTTCTATAGATAGGGTAATGGCTTTTATAGAGAGGTTAATGGCTTCTATAGAGGTTTATGACTTATATAGAGAGGTTTTATGGCTTCTATAGGGAGGTTAATGGCTTCTATAGAGAGGGTAATGGCTTCTATAGAGAGGTTAATGGCTTCTATAGAGAGGTTTATGACTTCTATAGAGAGGTTTTATGACTTCTATAGAGACGTTGATTACTTCTATAGAGGTTAAATTTCTGTAGAAATTGACTTCTATAGAGAGGTTAATGACTCTTATTATTGAGATGTTAATGAATTCTATAGAGGAGTTAATGTCATCTATAGAGAGGTTAATGACTTCTGTAGAGAGGTTAATTACTTATATTGAGATGTTAATGGCTTCTGTAGAGAGGTTAATGGCTTCTATAGAGAGGTTTATGACTTCACTTCTATAGAGAGGTTAGTGACCTATAGAGATGTTAATGACTTGTATAGAGAGGTTAATGGCTTCTATAGAGGTTAATGGCTTCTGTAGATAGGTTAATATAGAGAGGTTACTTCTATAGAGAGGTTAATGCCTTCTATAGAGAGGGTAATTACTTCTATAGAGAGGTTAATGACTTATGTAGATATGTCAATGGCTTTTATAAAGAGGTTAATGCCTTTGTAGAAGGTTAATGGCTTCTATATAGAGGTTAGTGGCTTCTATAATGAGGTTAATGACTTCTATAGAGAAGTTAATAAATCTATAGAGAGGTTAATGGCTTTTATAGAGAGTTTAATGACAAAGAGAGGCTAATGACTTCTATAGAGAAGTTAATGACATAGAGAAGTTAATGGCTTCTATGGAGAGGTAAATGAATTTAATGGCTTCTATACAGAGGTTAATGACTTATATACAGAGGTAAATGACTTCTATACAGAGGTAAATGAGGTTAGGGGGCAGTCCTCAGTTTCGCATGAATGTCCATGGTGTAAATCAGAAAGAAATCAACTAAGCATCTTTTAGGTCCATGGACGGTCTTTATAATAATTATGAAGCACATGTTTGATGTTTTTTTCAGTTTTGATTACTTCCAAGTTTATTTTGGTGTAATGGAATATGCATTCTTTGGTTTTTTTGGAGGCTATAAATAGAAAAATGTGAACCAATCAAAAACTTCCTAAAAGTAGTTAAAATGGCTGATTTTCACTGACGAGGAGATCAGCATGGAATAACTTTTTAAAATGCCGGACTAGGTATGTAAAATTTAGCATTTCCTGATATGCAAGAGCATTATGAGTGCAGACATGACCCTGATATGTGTAGGAAATTTTTTTATTTTTATTTATTGACATTTAAAATATTGCTAAAATTGCATTTTTAGCGTGTTTTAAGGGGTGGGGTAATCTTAAAGAAATGGGACTAAAGTTGTACAGAAAATGCTTTTTGATACTTCTATTTGGTATGGAAACATGGGTAATTTTATTGTCTTCTAAGAAATGTATGACACAATGATGATGTGATTTATTTTTGCTCAAGGATTCAGGCTAAGAGCTTGTCATGGGTTTGATGATTGAGAAATGTACATTAAACTGTGGAGTGCCCCCTTAAGGGTCAAACCTTTTTTTACTAAAACAGTCAAATGAAGGATTTTTTGTCTGTATTTCAACATATTTTCAAAGTTTGTTACCATTCGGTTTGTTTGCGAAGAGAACTTCTTCGGTTAGAATGTAATTTGTCGATAAGGCAAACCCGCATTGCTACGAAACCCAGATTATGAACAACTCGGTAAAATATGTATATTGTAATACTCCGCGATGCACCGTATCTTGAGATGTCTCGATATATGTCTAATTTATCTTGAGATACTCCATGTTGAGATATCACATTTTATCTTGAGATATCTCAATTTATATTGAGATATTTGTATTGAGATATTTCAATTAATCTCAAGATATCTCAATATATCTCAAGTTATAACTGTCTTGAGATATCTTAAGTTGTTTTGAGATAATTATCTTGAGATATCTCAAGGTGTCTTGAGTCAATGATATCACAAAATAATTAGAGATATATCTTACAATTTCTCAAGATGTATCGCAACTTATCGTGAGATATCTAACTTGCGATATCTCAAGATCCCATGTGTCTTGCGGTTGGTATATGCAATTTTAGTAGGATTTTCTAAGTTTGAGGTGGGCTTTTTGCCATTTAAAAACTAACCATTGGTGTAATTATTGGGTTTGCCATAACACTGTTTCAATATATGTACAGTTTGCTAATGGTAATGTCCCATTTAAGTACTGGTTGCTATGGTATTTTGATGTCATAGTAAAATGACGTTAAACATAGAATAGCATGTGGGGTGACGTCATGTCACATGACGTCATTATGTCGTGTCGCGTTAAAATAAAAAAAAATCGCATAAGATAGCGGCTTTATATAAATCGGGTTATAGGAGGCAACTTTTTAGAGAGGAAATGACTTCTGATTGCAAATTTCAGACCTTTTTCATGCTATGGAAAAAAACAGACCGAAAGAAAAAAGTTTGCAAAAAAGCTGTTAAAAAGGCTATTTCAGTGTTATCATAAAAAGGTGCTGTTAGGCCAATTTTTGGACAATCGCAATAATACGTATGTCAAGACATCTGGAATAAATTCGCGAAATGGGAAAAGGGGCGTTTCAAATTTTTTTAACGGACAACTTTCCCTTAAGGGGGCAGTCCTCAGTTTCGAATGAATGTCCATGGTGTAAATCAGAAAGAAATCAACTAAGCATCTTTTAGGTCCATGGATGGTCTTTATAATAATTATGAAGCACATGTTTGATGTTTTTTTCAGTTTTGATTACTTCCAAGTTTATTTTGGTGTATTGGAATATGCATTCTTTGGGTTTTTTGGAACCTATAAATAGAAAAATGTGAACCAATCAAAAACTTCCTAAAAGTAGTTAAAATGGCTGATTTTCACTGACGAGGAGATCAGCATGGAATAACTTTTTAAAATGTCGGACTAGGTATGTAAAATTTAGCATTTCCTGATATGCAAGAGCATTATGAGTGCAGACATGACCCTGATATGTGTAGGAATTTTTTTAATTTTTATTTATTGACATTTAAAATATTGCTAAAATTGCATTTTTAGCATGTTTTAAGGGGTAGGGTAATCTTAAAGAAATGGGACTAAAGTTGTACAGAAAATGCTTTTTGATACTTCTATTTGGTATGGAAACATGGGTAATTTTATTGTCTTCTAAGAAATGTATTACACAATGATGATGTGATTTATTTTTGCTCAAGGATTCAGGCTAAGAGCTTGTCATGGGTTTGATGATTGAGAAATGTACATTAAACTGTGGAGTGCCCCCTTAATGGCTTCTTTAGAGGGGTTTATGGCTTCAAAAGAGAGGTAAATGAAGTTAATGGCTTCTATAGAGAGTTTAATGTCTTCTATAGACTGTGACTAATTGAAGTGACACATTTTAAGACAGAAACTAATTCAGCAGCTAAATTAATGAGGGATTGGTTGGTAACTTATATTACGATTTCTTACAGGAAATGTTGCTTACAAGTAAAGAAAGTCTGGCTGATAACATGGAAGCTGTGCGAAAGAAGTTTGAGGTGAGTTTATATATTCTGTTCCGCAATATTTATCATAATACATGCTTTGCATTGTCCGCAGAACAGAATATAGTTTCACCTACACAACTTTCTCTGGTTAAACCTTAGTAATAGTGGAACAATGACAGAGAGATCAATATTGTACTTGGCAAACGGGCACATCACGCTGGTGTATACTGATTATCACACATCAACATTAACTCAAAGCACACTGATAGAAATGTGTTATTTTAGATGTATAGTTTTAACTTATTGACCTGTATTATTTGTGCTCAGTTAACTGGTAATTCAGAAGATAAGTAATTGTCAAACCATCCCCTTGTCAATATAATTACTATGATTATGAATTTGCAGTAATTACCTGATAATTCAGAAGGCACGATTTAATATGTGTGCTCATTACCAAAGCTGCAACAATAGGGTTATTATATAGTGGTAATAAACATGGAAGGTGTTTATATGGACATAATTGGATATAGCAGTGACCTCTCCAGGGCAGCCTTTTGTATGCCAACCACTCCCTGCACTTCATTGAATTTCCATCTAACTGTTAAGTTTGACTATTTGAAGAACAAGGAGAGCTTAGTACTAATTGTACTCATCTCAGTGTCGGCGTCGTTATTTCCGTTGGCTTTAAAGCTTTGTTTCTCTTGGCAATTCCAACTATTTTAGCAACCATCATTAAAACTTGCAATAGGTATTCAGTACCATCAAGGGCACCAGTAGACACATTTTCCATGACTTTGCATTGCATTTTAGCAAAATTATAGCCCTTTTCAAACTTAGAATTTCTGGTTAAAGTTGGCAAGTCCATCGTGTATTTCAATAACTAAGAAGTAAAACCTTTTGTTAAGCTTGGAATATGAATTCAGTTCCATCAAGGGCACTTGTAGACACATGTTCCATAACTCTGTATTGCAATTTAGCAATAAATCAATTAAGCAAATAAAACTATGACCCTTTTTGGATTTTTGGTTCAAGTAGGTTTTTGGCAAGTCTGTAAATTTGTGACCATGTCCAGGTAGTGTAGATGGAAGTGCACTAGTTTCTCACAAATCTGACCCAGGTTTGATACCCTGTCTTTACATTGTGAGAGGGTACAGTGGTCACACACATGGGTTCACTGGTTTCCTGCCTTCCCCTGCACTGTCATCCATACCATCAGCAGTGATTTGTATAAGCTGTGTGTGCAGCTTGTTTCATAAAGTTTCATAAAGTAAAATAAATTTAGTTTATAAACCTTCACATTTCAAACCAATCTGTCTACTATTTTACAGCAACTTCTCACAAACATTGCCGCCAATAGTGGTCGACTAACAGAAATCAACAAACTAGCAGAGGATATCTTAAAGAAGGGAACCAGCCAAAAGGATCAAGTCCACCAGCGGCAGAAAGAAATCAATGACAGGTAACAGTTACCTTCTGTTTTGAAGCAGTCAGACTTTACCTTGCAGCATTATCCTGATATTTTGTGTCTATCTTCTAGATGCAATCATTGGCAAGGCTTCCCTTGGTCTATACTTTAGAGCTGCCACACTTTATATCTCTGACAGTCTGTTGAGGCAGACGCAGCAAAAATGGTTGTAGTATTTAAAAAATAGATGATATACCATCATGCAAAGTACACAAAATTTTTGCCTCCATGGCAAAACAAGGCAAAATTTGCCGTCAATGGCAAAAACATTAGGTAACGGCAAAAAATATGCCTACTATGTCACAGACGGCAAACATAGGTATAAATAATGCGAACTCAAACTGAGAGTCATTAAGTTACTGACGAGTACAAACCTGTATGAAACTAGTATAACAAGTCAAGCCTTTATAAACAATGTATCAACCTTCAAAATTGTCTGTTTATAAAAAACAAAAACAAAAAGCAAAAGGTCTGATCATGATGGTATGCAGAACACCATTTTACATGGCTTTTTAAGCATAAAGTCGAAACAGATGCACACTCCATAAAATGAAATAGACAAAAATCTCCCCTATAAAAGGAAAAAACATCAAAATGATATAAGATTGTTTAATCAAATCAATATACAAAATCGATATTCCTTCTTGCATTCTTGCTGTACAACTGGGCCCCGTTTTATGAAACAACTTGCGACCATTTTGATCGTAATTCAATTTCTTAAAAGCTTCACTGTAAATTACACTTTTCAAATAAACGTGATTTCATTTATTTTTTAGGTCTACTGATCAAAGATCAGCAGAGCTTATGCCGTGCCTTGGTGCGGTGTCCGTTTTCCGTCCATCCGTCGGTAATTTTTTTTGTAGCGACTACTCCTCTGAAACTACTGGATGGATTTTCATGAAACTTCACAGGAATGTTGCTCTTGCAGTCTAGTTGTTCCTAGCAAATTTTCGGGCCGGCCGGAAATTCAAGATGGCCACCACGGCTAAAAATAAAAATTAAAAAAAAAAAAGTTTGTAGCGACTACTTCTTGAAAACTATAAGACACTTTTTCTAAAATGATCAGCATGACATGATGTTGGTCTTTATAGAAAATTATTTTGATTCGTCATTAAACATGGCTGCCATTGGCCATCTTTGTTTACATAGATTTATATGGTAAAAACTTGTAGCAACTACTCGTCTGAAACTACCTGATGGATTTTACTTCCTGAAAACTATAAGTGAGACTGATATGGGACTTTTTCTAAAATGGTCAGCATGACATGATATTGGTCATTATCGAAAATCATTTTGATTTAACGTTAAACATGGCTGCCAGCAAACATCTTTGTTTACAAAGAGTTATATAGTTAAAACTTGTAGAGACTACTCTTCTGAAACTATGTGACGGATTTTCATGAAACTTCACAGGAATGTTGCTCTTGATTTCTAATGGATCCTAGCAAAATTTCTGGTCGGCTGAAAATTCAAAATGGCCACCATGGCTAAAAATAGATTTTTAAAAAACAGGTTTGTAGAGACTACTTCTTGAAAACTGTAAGTGATATTGATATGGGACTTGTCAATTCTTAAAGCAAAAGTCTGAAACAGTTGGCATAAAGAAGGACAAGATAATAACCTAAGTTTCTTTTGTTTCCCTAATCGAGGTAATGATATATTAAGATTTGAAGTGTGGGTTACCGAAGAAAATCGCACGACTCGTCGAGAAAGTGGGAACCTACGAAAGACGCCCAAGTTTGTAGCAAACATTTTGAGTTGACTTCGTGGGAAGTCCATCCTTTGGTTTCATTATCTTTGAATTTGGAGAACAAAAGGCCATGCAGATTAAAATCAACAGCGGTACCAACGATATTTGACTAAAAAAATGAGAAGTGCATAACCCCGCCGTCTCCAAGCAAGTTGTATTCGCCTATTCGACCGGCGTTGAGGAGGAAATTCATACATGAAGTAAGATTGAAATGTATGTTCAATTATCTTAGCACCTCATCGGGTATACTTATGATAAATTGAAGAAAGGTATATAGTCTTAGATCTTTAAATACACCGTGATTGTTTAGCAGTTGAAGTAGAAGCATGCGTCTTTACGTGAATCAATGAAGAGTTGACGGCGCTAATATTATTTAGCTGTCTTTTTTTAAAAGATTGCTAAGGACTTTCAGCATATAAATTTAAATGAATCTGGTGAAATAAACACTGTGTCTTTGTTTCCAAATTTTAATTTTAATAATTTTAAATTATACGCCCTCTTCTGCCAAGAGTGTTATAGATAGATATAATCAATATAAGTCTATGGATTTGAAAAAACAACAACAATATGTTTCATGGATATCTATTACAAGGCAGAAAATTAATAATAAATAATATAATTACTAGCTTTTATATTAATTCAGTAATGTTTTATGGCAAAGCAACAACAATAACGCCTCTTAGCTCGTGCAATAAGTAAAACAAATATAACATAATAATATACTTTATATTATGGTAATTTGATATGTTTGGTCTGTTTTTGATCTGTATATCAGGAGTAGGTATACATGAGTAAGTATACTTACTAACTGTCTATATCGTACTCCTAATACATTTGGCTATATTATTTAAATCATAGTATTTTTTTCTCTTTGTGCGTGACAAATTAGAGCTCGCATATCATGTGATATATCCGTCTTGTGCAATGCGCGTCTGCCCTCGGCGGTATTACACCGCTCAAGTAATTGCAATAAACAGGAAATATATCATAAAACTAGGTTTCCGTAAATGGTACGTGCTTTTGTGATATACCGACGTATGTACCCTAATTAGGCTGTACTTCAATAGTGCACCGCAATATTTGATTAGCCTGTGGTATATTGATATTTGGGGGCACGTGGAGATAAGAGAGCGTGTGATATTGCAAACACCGCTCCTAGAGAGTTTGGTGTTGATGGCGACTTAGGCAAATATATAATACTACAGAAATTATGGCGCCGAAATTATATATTGATTCGACGTTAAATATGGCAGCAGCGGCCGTCTTTGTTTACAAGAGTTATATAGTAAAAACTTGTAGCGACTACTCTTGGAACTACTTGACAGATTTTCATAAAACTTCACAGGAATGCTAATCTAGCTATCAAACCTATCAGTAGGGCTTCAGGGTCATTGACCTCTTGTCTTATACATGTGATATTTCTGCACTTAGTATAAACGTAATTATTGTCTGCATTGAATGCTTAGGTGAAAAGAGTGAACGATTTTAAAATTTAAAACTTAACGTAAATGTAAGATGTTTAATAAAACAGGCCCCTGGCCTTTTTGTCAGATATCAGAATAGTATTTAAAATAAATAAATGATCTACTGGTCAGTTGCTGTGCTAATAACAGCCATTAAACCCAATTTAATCCTCATCAGCAAATTGTCTTTCTAGCCCTAATTGTCACTGTGAATATTGTCTGCAGCATAAGACATTATAACACTCATCTTGCTAAAAAAGCACTAAAGTTTCATTTGCAGACAGAAACTGTGTAGGTCATAAAAGCTTTCATTTTCTGAGTTAATGCATTGCTTGATAATAGGCGAGAAAAGTGTGGCAGCATAACCATAATTGGTTGTATGAAAATTGCGAGCTTATGTTGGAGATTACTGCATAATTGAGGATAATAATGTATACTGAAATGAAAAGGAAACGCAACTCGGGAATTTCCGCTATATATTGTATGTACTGCACACTTAATTCCACATAATATTCCAAAGAAATCCCAAGATGTTTTGTAAAAAAACAGAATGTGCAGTTAGAGAAAGGACATAAATGTGACATTGTAGATGTTTTAATCACAATACACTTTGTAACAAGAAATTCATAAATGTTGTTGAAGTTCCTCTTTGAAAACATGAGCCATTTCAGTACTGTATTTAACGTTAACATAAAGAGTTTGCAAAATTTTGCATCCTGAGTTGGCTCACCTGCTTGTACTCTGTCAATAATGAAACTTTGAAGGAATACTATTTGCTGTGTTATGTGTTGTTTTAGTCTCTTTTCCAAAAGGAAAGGTCTTAAGTAGCCATGTACCATTCGATTAACAGCAGCATATTGTACATAGAATATATAGCATATTGTACATACAATATATAGCCGAAATTCCCGGGTTGCATTTCCTTTTCGTTTCAGTATATAACCTTTATCAATTTTCATCAAATGCCACACAAATTAGGCAGCTTATACATCAAAATAAATATCCTACTAGAAATGTAAGTTCACACCTAACTGGACTGTTAATATGTTCACACCTAACTGGACTGTTAATATGTTCACACCTAACTGGACTGTTAATATGCAATAGTTGCGATTTTCATCATCGTTTCTCCGTCAATATTTTCATGTTATTAGAACATAGCTTGCATTGGCTTCTTCTTGTTGAAAAACAAATAATCCAAATTATACCAGGAAGTTGTCATGTGGCTTAGAGATTCACACCTTATGCTTTCAGATAGTAATACTGGAGATTTCATTTGTCACTGTATACAAATTATGTTTGCAATGCAGTGTGTTTTTCCCCCAAAACATGTTTTCTTAAAGTGTCAACAACTAAAAGGTCTGGACTATGGCCTATTTTATGCTACTTCCTGTTGCTGTTGTAGTTTTGCTGAACATTCTGACTATACAATTTGTCATTTTCGACAACAGGAGTCTGACACTGGTCTCGAATTAAAGACAATAATACCATATATGCAGTTATTTTACAATATTCTTTCTGCTTAAATATATGATAAAAAATAAAGAACAAGAATTTGCAATTTTATCTTGTGTCGTACGAGATTATGTGAGATTTGAGTAAGGGCACAATCTACTTCTTTGATCTCTGCTTTTTGTGATAATGTGTAAGAATGAACATGTTTTTAAGTACACAGTTTGACTTAGGCCTAAAAAAAATATATGTGTGTTTCCGGTTTCCCGACCGACCCTAAATATTCTTAGCGGAAATTTTTTCTTAAAAAAACAACAACAAAAATTACAATCAAACAACAAATATTTTTATTCAAATGATAATTTTATTAGCCAGAGTTGTTAAGCATCTAATTTGGATCCAAACTGTTTGCAAAGGTTATCAAGAGGTTGCCTTAGTACAATAATGGCATAATATATGCGAACAATATATATATAAAAAATATCTAAAAAAACAACTTTTTCCTACCTACCTACCCTAACTTTTTGACAGGGTGAAACCAGAAACACACATATTATTTTTTTTAGGCCTTATGAAGGCCTGTTTGTATTTCAAATATTAGTCCAAAAAACTACTTGATCCCAATTAGAGATTTCCTAAAAAATACAACAGGGAAACACAGAAGTCTTAGCGAGTATGTACGTTGTTCCTTAAATTCGATCTTCATTCTATTACTGTGAAACCATTTATGTTAATGTCGTCAAACTGTAACGGTAGACTGTCAGCTGATTACTCTTTTTTTCAGTTTAGTGGGGTGAATATTTAATGGTCAAGGTCAACATGACCCGATCAGGAAAAGCTTTGTTCAAACATTTACACTTTTGCACGATATTACCATGTGCAATAAAATTCATGGTTAGATGGAGGCAGAATGTCCTGTTCGTTTTTCAGAATGTCAAAGGTCAAGGTCACACCTGATTCTGCAAAATATTGCCCACACAATTGCACAGCAAAAATTAGAGAACATTGTTTATAGTGAGGTCAAAAGTCAAGAGTTCAGCTTGGGTATTACTGGAGAAGGCTGATGAAGAGTAGGCAAGGCGGAGATGTGGTGCTGGTATGCTCGTATTGTCTTGCTTAGAAAAATTCTTGCACACATTGTCTCGGCAGATTTCAGATTTTTTCTTGCAAGGAAAAAAAAAGATTTTGTTGGTGTAACTTAAATATTTTTGTTAAAGCCTCAATTATACCTCAGTTATAAGTTATGTGTTAATTTCTGACATTTCAGATGGAATCGACTGAACAAGTTGAAAATGGAGAAGGAACAGAACCTTCAAGGAGCGTCCAGGTACGTGTACTAAGTTTGATCAGGATTCGGCGTAAAATTAAAATGCTGATTTTAAACTCTTGTCTCAAGTTTGTTTCACTATCATTTAAAACATAGTGACTATTTTCATACTCGAGTGGGCCAAAATATCCTCTCGACAGGTGCGTGTTTGGTAGGGTACATGGTTGGGATATAGGACAAACAGTACAGCCAGCCTGGGGAGTTAAGGTCTGGTGATCTAACAGTACAGCCAGCATAAGGAGTTGAGGTTTGGTGATGTAACAGTACAGCCAGTGTAGGGAGTTAAGGTCTGGTGATGTAACAGTACAGCCGGCATAGGGAGTTAAGGTTTGGTGATGTAACAGTACAGCCAGCTTAGGAAGTTAAGGTCTGGTGATCTAACAGTACAGCCAGCATAGGGAGTTAGGGTTTGGTGATGTAACAGTACAGCCAGCATAGGGAGTTAAGGTTTGGTGATGTAACAGTACAGCCAATGTAGGGAGTTGAGGTTTGGTGATGTTACAGTACAGCCAACATAGGGAGTTAAGGTTTGGTGATGTAACAGTACAGCCAGCATAGGGAGTTAAGGTTTGGTGATGTAACAGTACAGCCAACATAGGGAGTTAAGGTTTGGTGATGTAACAGTACAGCCAGCATAGGGAGTTGAGGTTTGGTGATGTAACAGTACAGACAACATAGGGAGTTGAGGTTTGGTGATGTAACAGTACAGCCAGCATAGGGAGTTAAGGTTTGGTGATGTAACAGTACAGCCAACATAGGGAGTTAAGGTTTGGTAATGTAACAGTACAGCCAGCATAGGGAGTTAAGGTTTGGTGATGTAATAGTACAGCCAACATAGGGGGTTAAGGTTTGGTAATGTAACAGTACAGCCAGCATAGGGAGTTAACGTTTGGTGATGTAACAGTACAGCCAGCATAGGAAGTTAAGATTCGGTGATGTAACTTGAGTATTTAACGTCTTGAAACTCCCAATTACCACCTCTAAAGCAATTGTTCAGGGGATGGGTGGGGTATACAAATGAGGTCGTCAGCCACACTTTAATTCCCAAACATAACTCCAAAACCACTCTTACTAGTTGATACACACATTAGTGGTCTTGTGGTATCTGTGATATATCAAACTTTCTGATAGTTTCACAGTTGCAAGGAGAATAACTCCAAAACAGCTCTATATATTCCTGTATTACAGGGTACATGTATCTTAAGATACTTACAAGGTATTTTTAGGTTTTTATAAGGTACTTTAAGATATTTTTTGAAACTTAACCACACGTATCAACCTTTATTGATCCAGTGGTGCATTTTGATATTTACAACTTTCTTATATAAACATTATTACACTTCCATGGAAACAATATAGTAAAATTGTCGGAATTACTGTTTCTGAAGGTTAACTCAAAATCTAGATGGCTTGCTGGAGTGTGCCTGTTACTATATAGTAATGTTTTGATATTAATATACATAAAACAAAGACATTTATATTCAATCAATTGTATTACCAATCAAGATATTCTTGTAAAAGTTACTTAAGTTGTTAATTGAAGTATTTTGTGCACATCTCCATCTACCATTACATTAAGAAATAATAAGAAAATGGTAGGAAATAAAGATTACTTCTTTGTCTTCTTTTTCTTCTTCTTTCCCTATGATCATTATAACGTTACAATTTCAGTATTGAGTTATTCCAGCAAACTTGTGATGAGCTTGTAGAATGGATCAAGGAGAAGGACAATGTACTAAGTGCCACTGACGATCTTGGCAAAGACCTCAAAGCCAATGAGGTTCTCCAGAGAAGGCATGCTGTGAGTATATTATTAGTAATTAAGTGCATTTTTATGTCTCTCCCCACGAAGTGGAGGAGACATATTGTTTTTGCTGTGTCCGTCTGTCTGTGTCTGTCCATCTGTCACAAATGTTGTCGCCACTACTCCTCCTAAACGGCTTGTTGGATTTTGACTACACTTTGCAGGAAGCATCGGTATGTTGTCTAGTTGTGCACGTCGCGCTAACGTTCCGGTTCGCTGATTTTTGACATAGTTGTGGCCCTTTGAATTATCGATTATTCACCATTTACCTGTACCGAATAACATAACCACCCAACATATTGAAATTATTTCCTGAATTTCTAATTATTTCTCGGGTTGATCCCGGATAAGCCGAATTTCTAATTATTTCTCGGGTTGATCCTGGATAAACCTACAAATATAACCAAAGTTGCCAGCGACCTTGAAAAGTCAGGGAATTTTGAAGAAAAAAATCAAGGTCAGGGAATTGTCAGGGAATTTTAACAAATGGTTTGGGATATTTTAAATTAAGCTAGGGAACAGTTTTGGGAAAAAGCAGTTTTTTGGCGAAAATGTCTAACATGGCTATGGCCATGTACTATAATATGATTTATGTTTCAGAATTTAGAGAGAGAGCTTGTCCCGGTGAAGGAGAAGATGAAGAGAATGGACTACCTCGCTGGAGAGTAAGTTACCTTTACAAAATCTCAATTTCCCATTAGAGGCCCACTCTTGTTAATTAATTGGCTCAAATTCTTTTGAATATCTGTTCACTGTGGTAAAAATGTGACCTAGATATTGTAAGGTGTACGTCTTTTACAGAAAGATTTAGAATCGTTAAATTCAACAGATCACAGACCTAATAAGAACTATGTCTGTGGACTGTTTGGACTGATTCACTTTATTGTGTAATAAATGTATCAGTTTACTAAATTCTTCAAATAGTATGTAAAACTGTTAAATGCTGTTATAATTAAACACAATTCCATTTTCTGTTGATTTCAGTGTGAAGACCGGTTATCCTGAGGAGTCTGGGTATGTGGATAAACGTAAAAAAGAGCTTGACAAGCTCTGGAAGGACCTGATGGTACGTTGTCTCCAGTTTTGTAAAGGTTTAATACATTGAAAAAAACTGCATTCGGATGTAAGGGTTTTACATGTATCTGTATATATAACTGAGTTACATGTATCTGTATATATAACTGAGTTACATGTATCTGTATATATAACTGAGTTACATGTATCTGTATATATAACTGAGTTACATGTATCTGTATATATAACTGAGTTACATGTATCTGTATATATAACTGAGTTATATGTATCTGTATATATAACTGAGTTACATGTATCTGTATATATAACTGAGTTACATGTATCTGTATATATAACTGAGTTACATGTATCTGTATATATAACTGAGTTACATGTATCTGTATATATAACTGAGTTACATGTATCTGTATATATAACTGAGTTACATGTATCTGTATATATAACTGAGTTACATGTATCTGTATATATAACTGAGTTATATGTATCTGTATATATAACTGAGTTATATGTATCTGTATATATAACTGAGTTACATGTATCTGTATATATAACTGAGTTACACGTATCTGTATATATAACTGAGTTATATGTATCTGTATATATAACTGAGTTACATGTATCTGTATATATAACTGAGTTATATGTATCTGTATATATAACTGAGTTATATGTACTTGGCTTTTGCACTTCAGCTTACAATTTTCAGGTTGTTTTAGGATTTTTTCGGTATTCATAAAAGTGCCCACTTGTGACCTACTCTAGACTTCCTCAGCGATTGTTTTACACACATCGTTGAAGCCATTTTGAATGTTTGTCTGTGAAACAGTGGCTGACATAAAAATATACCCTTAAAGGATAAAGAAATAAAAAAAATCTAAACAGATACAAGTTCCGGTATTATTTAGTATATTTTTTCTCATTAAAAATAGTTAAGGCAGTGGAAACAAACTGGTCATATTGTCTGGATCAGTTTTAATGACCCAATAAAGTATTACATAAATATTGGGAGTCTAATAAAAAAATAAGTTTTTTATATCAAATTTATTTTATAAGTATGCCGAGACAAGTTCAGAGAAAAGCTTGTGTCCATCCTGTTACAGCCTTTGGCAGTTTGTTGTAGAATTCATTTATTTTTCAGGACAAAGCGGCAGAAAGAAAAAGAAAACTACAGGAGGAAAATGAAAGACTTAAGTTTGATGACAATGCCAAAGAACTGGTATGTGACCTATTTAACGAAGTTTCAAATCATATAGTTATAAAGCTGTTACAATATAAAACACATTTCTTGTTGAAACTTAATTTCACCAATTAGTCTCATCACTGTTTACAATAAAAAACAACAACACCAATGTTTTAACAAAAGATTAGAAGTCATTAGTTAACATGAGAAAACATTGTATATTGATTTTCTTTGACTGAGAATTGTCTAATTCTCTTGAGTATTTTCTAGTGTGATTGAATTAGTCTATATAATATTCATCCTGTGGATGGGTTACGGCAGATCACATTATTTCCGCGTGATCTTAAGTTCGCGCATCCGTGGGTCTCTGATTTATGAGCGTGTTCTTGAATTCGCGTCCAAGCAAAATGTAAATAATCATATTTTCTTATAAATAATATATTTCTTCGGTGTTTATTGTCGAGTTTTGTTTATTTCATTAGGTTTTTCCTGATACATGTATTTTACACTTAATCTGTTAATTCCGACTACATCCGCAATCAGAGTCCTGTTTAGAGCCCGGGGACACATCGATTATCCTATCAGTTATACTAAGTGACGCATCGTGTGAGAATAATTGTAAAGCATTTATTGATTGTATTGAACATGATTTGTAATGCTTAATTCAGTTGACTGATGCTTAACAGATATAATTACCAGTACAGAAAACAGCAAATAACATCCGCATTTTTGATGTGTAGACGCCGCACATTGAATTTAATCAATAGCCTCGATTCAACATATGTATCAAAATAAATAATTCTAAAAAGTATTTTACAAGTATAGACACAATTGTTACTTTAAATCGAATCATTGTAAACTAATAAGTAATTATTTACCACTCTTTAGGATATAATGTTTCTTGCTTGTACATGTTTATATACCTGTCGATCATCTGATAATTTCAATCTACTTAATTTCAGATGGTGGAGCTTTCGGATACTCTTTCGAGTTTATTATCCGCGAGTTCTTAAATTCTTAAATAAGTTTCAGATTTTCAACTCAAATTATAAATGTTAAGAACAAATTCTTTGAGTGAGGACTTGGAGTGAAGGGTGTAGGGGTGGGTGGAGTGATTGGGGGCGATTTCTGTATATTATATAACAATATAGCAAGTCTCATTAGATTTTTAGCTCTTGTGGCCACTGGCAAGCAGAGCTTGTGGGATGACGTATTTTCTGTTGTCTTTCCATTGTCCGTTAACTTTTGCCAAGTTAACACGCCCCTTCATTCTTAATTTGATCTTTAATAAACTTTGTCATGGTCTTTATATGAATAAAAGCTGAGACAAGTTTGAAAAACAGCATAATCAGATTAGTAAGATCAAAGTTATGGCCCTTGTTTTACTGAAAAATGTCAATGGTCTAGCTAACTATACTTGTGTTTTTGTCTCGCCCACGATAGTGGGTAGCGAGACATAGCAGTCACTTATCCGACGGCGCCGGCGACATTTTAAATCAACTTTATCTCAACAACCGCTGCTCAAATTTTTCTGAAACTTTGTCAGATGCTTTGTTGGGTCAAGGGACATCACATAATGCCAAAATTACCAAGATCAAGGTCATATTTTGAGTTATTTTCCCCAAAACTTAACCTTGGTAAAGTAACCATGGTTAGGTAAGTTAACCTCAGTTAACCTGTATGTGATTGCCACACTTTATGTCTTTGATACTTGGTCAATGTATTGTTGACATTGGTGGACATCACTGAATGACAAAAATTACCAAGGTCAAGGTCATATTTTACATTATTTTCCCCAAACTTAACCTTGGTTAGGTAACTTAACCTCAGTTAACTTTATGTGACTGTCTCACTTTATGTCTCTGATAATTGGTCATATGTATTGTTGGCATTGGTGGACATCGCAGGATGACAAAAAATACCAAGGTCAAGGTCATATTTTGCGTTATTCTTCCCAAACTTAACCTTGGTTAGGTAACAACCTCATTTAACTTTATGTGATTGCCTCACTTTATGTCTTTGATACTTGGTCATATGTGTATTGTTGGCATTGGTGGACATTGCTGAATGCCAAACAATACCAAGGTCAAGGTCATATTTTGCGTTGTTTTCCCAAAACTACACCTTGGTTAAACCACTTAACCTCAGTAACTTAACTTCTTATGATTACGCTTTTATTTGTTTGATACTTGGGCATATGAAGTTTTGTCTTTGGTGGACATTATTTAAGCACAAATTTAATAAAACATTTCATATGCCGTTTGCCGCGTTGGTGGAGACACCCTCAGACCTCAGTCTTGTTATATTATAGAAGAACAGATATTATGTTTAAATTGGTATTGATCCTTAAAGATGTGTAGCACCATTTCTGTTCTAAGATCAGTAAATTTCAGTTTTAATTGTAACTAGACACTAATTTGTGACCAAAATAAATGACATTAACTGAGGATGAACATTTACTAGAACAATAACTGATATTCCATAATGATGTGAACACGTTTTAATGAGACAACGTGCGGCATAAATAACATCACAAATGGTTCATTTTGAAATGATTTTTAATTTCTAAATACAGTTATGTCACATTAAAGGGACACAAGGTAATCTTGAAATGTTTATCAAGCACTAAAAGTTTTTTTTGGTTACAAAGTTTCATTATTAGTGTACACAAGTCTTGTATGCTTCAGTAAATTATCCCTCTCCCACCCACAGGTACCGGTTTAAAAAAAAAAAAAAAAAAAAAAAAAAGTTATATTCTATTAAATACTGAAGGTCAGCATCGAGGAAATCCCAAAATATAGGCATGCATCTCAAAACAACAGCTGCAGTGTTAGTTTTTGAAGTCCCACAGAGCTGTCATATGCTGCAATCAACTCGGGAATAAATTATCTTTCCAATAACATAAACTTTCGTATGTCCGCACCACATAAGAAAAGCTCTGGTGCTCGAAAAACACAGAAAACGTACCTGTTTTTAAAAATCGACTCTAAGCCAGTCCGTATTATTCGCCTATACAGACCCCCGTAGACCGCTGTTTAGCCTTTGTAGAAGCTCCCGCAGACATAACAACTCATCGACACTATTCCTTACGCACAATATGTCTTTATCCGTGCAATAAATAATGTCCAAGTACCTTTCCGACGATCACAAGTATTTAACAAGTATTTCTGCGGCTTTGCTATCAACTTCCGGCATTCTCAATGCAAATGGCGTCGTGGGATACTGAGATTTTTGAAAACGTGTACTTTTGATTGTCGGAAAGGTACTTGGACATTATTTATTGCATGGATAAAGACATATTGTGCGTAAGGAATAGTGTCGATGAGTTGTTATGTCCGCGGGAGCTTCTACAAAGGCTAAACGGCGGTCTACGGGGGTCTGTATAGGCGAATAATACGGACTGGCTTAGAGTCGATTTTTAAAAACAGGTACGTTTTCTGTGTTTTTCGAGCACCAGAGCTTTTCTTATGTGGTGTGGACATATGAAAATGTATGTTATTGGAAAGATAATTTATTCCTGAGTTGATTGCAGCATATGACAGCTCTGTGGGACTTCAAAAACTAACACTGCAGCTGTTGTTTAGAGATGCATGCCTATATTTTGGGATTTCCTCGATGCTGACCTTCAGTATTTAATAGAATATATATATATATATATATATATATTTTTTTTTTTTTAAACCGGTACCTGTGCTCCCACCCCACTCACTGGAAAATATAAGCTATTTTTTTCAAGAGAAAATTATTTCATTTTAACACTTTTGTAACCTATGAAAACACTGACATCAGGAGCTGGCACGCCACAACTATTTTGCAGATTAATTATTTTATCTTTTCATCTTTGATTGATGTTTACTAACATGTTCATTATGTTACAGTCAACTTGGACAGGTCAGACGAAGGCCAAACTGAAAAATGCAGAGATCCCCAAGAACGTCCACACAGCAGAGAACCTGCTGAAGGAACACAAAGACCTGGCGGACGATATAGACGCTCACCAACCTGAGTAAGCATAGCATTGCTCTTTAAATCTTGACTTGGGTCACAGTGGTGTATCTGTCACCATTAACAGTGTTGTATCTGTCACCATCACTTTATTGCCAAGTTCTTTAATATTTGTTTTTATAAAATTGTTATATTCTGAAGAAGGTGATTTAAGCATAAGGCCTAAAAAAAAAAGATGTGTGTTTCTGGTTTCACCCTGTCAAAAATTTAGGGTAGGTAGGTAGGAAAAAGTTTTTGTTTAGATATTTTTTTTATATATATATTGTTCGCATATATTGTGCCATTTTTGTACTAAGGCAACTTCTTGATAACCTTTGCAAACAGTTTGGATCCAGATTAGATGTTTAACTACTCTGGCTAATAAAATTATCATTTGAATAAAAATATTTGTTGTTTGATTGTAATATATATATTTATTTTTTTTCGCTAAAAATATTTAGGGTCGGCTGTGAAAAAGTAGGGTCGGTCGGGAAACCGGAAACACACATATTTTTTTGTTAGGCCTAAGGCATATGTAACAGTTTGCTTGATAATTTTCTTATGATTGTTTTTAAAAATACCTATCTTCCCAGTACCCTCCATGATCGGAGGCTCCAGATATGTTTCATATCATACAAAGGCCAAAAGGCCAAGGCCCACCAGTACACAATTTACACTTTGGTAAATTAAGTTATCAATGGCAATCTTTGGGGCCATTTAGCTCCCTACACCTGTTTAGGAGACTACACCTGTTAGTGGACAACAGTAGGTGGTTTGCTACACCTGTTAGTGGACAACAGTAGGTGGTTTGCTACACCTGTTAGTGGACAACAGTAGGTGGTTTGCTACACCTGTTAGTGGACAACAGTAGGTGGTTTGCTACACCTGTTAATGTGACAGAGCAGTAGCTGGCTCCCTACACCTGTTAGTGGACAACAGTAGGTGGTTTGCTACACCTGTTTATGTGACAGAGCAGTAGCTGGCTCCCTACACCTGTTAGTGGACAACAGTAGGTGGTTTGCTACACCTGTTTATGTGACAGAGCAGTAGCTGGCTCCCTACACCTGTTAGTGGACAACAGTAGGTGGTTTGCTACACCTGTTTATGTGACAGAGCAGTAGCTGGCTCCCTACACCTGTTAGTGGACAACAGTAGGTGGTTTGCTACACCTGTTTATGTGACAGAGCAGTAGCTGGCTCCCTACACCTGTTAGTGGACAACAGTAGGTGGTTTGCTACACCTGTTTATGTGACAGAGCAGTAGCTGGCTCCCTACACCTGTTAGTGGACAACAGTAGGTGGTTTGCTACACCTGTTTATGTGACAGAGCAGTAGCTGGCTCCCTACACCTGTTAGTGGACAACAGTAGGTGGTTTGCTACACCTGTTTATGTGACAGAGCAGTAGCTGGCTCCCTACACCTGTTAGTGGACAACAGTAGGTGGTTTGCTACACCTGTTTATGTGACAGAGCAGTAGCTGGCTCCCTACACCTGTTAGTGGACAACAGTAGGTGGTTTGCTACACCTGTTTATGTGACAGAGCAGTAGCTGGCTCCCTACACCTGTTAGTGGACAACAGTAGGTGGTTTGCTACACCTGTTTATGTGACAGAGCAGTAGCTGGCTCCCTACACCTGTTAGTGGACAACAGTAGGTGGTTTGCTACACCTGTTTATGTGACAGAGCAGTAGCTGGCTCCCTACACCTGTTAGTGGACAACAGTAGGTGGTTTGCTACACCTGTTTATGTGACAGAGCAGTAGCTGGCTCCCTACACCTGTTAGTGGACAACAGTAGGTGGTTTGCTACACCTGTTTATGTGACAGAGCAGTAGCTGGCTCCCTACACCTGTTAGTGGACAACAGTAGGTGGTTTGCTACACCTGTTTAGGTGACAGAACAGTAGGTGGCTCCCTACACCTGTTAGTGGACAACAGTAGTTGGCTCCCTACACCTGTTAGTGGACAACAATAGGTGGTTTGCTACACCTGTTTATGTGACAGAGCAGTAGCTGGCTCCCTACACCTGTTAGTGGACAACAGTAGGTGGTTTGCTACACCTGTTTAGGTGACAGAACAGTAGGTGGCTCCCTACACCTGTTAGTGGACAACAGTAGTTGGCTCCCTACACCTGTTAGTGGACAACAATAGGTGGTTTACCACACCTGTTTAGGTGACAGAACAGTAGCTGGCTCCCTACACCTGTTAGTGAACAACAATAGGTGATTCACTACATCTGTTAGAGGACAATAGTAGGTGGTTTGCTACACCTGTTAGTGGACAACAGTAGGTGGTTTGTTACACCTGTTTAGGGGACAGAACAGTAGGTGGCTCCCTACACCTGTTAGTGGACAACAGTAGGTGGTTCACTACACCTGTTAGTGGACAACAGTAGGTGGTTCGCTACACCTGTTTAGAAGACAGAACATTAGGTGGTTCACTACACCTGTTAGTGGACAACATTAGGTGGTTCGCTACACCTGTAAGTGGACAACAGTAGGTGGTTCGCTACACCTGTTATAGGACAACAGTAGATGGTTCACTACACCTGTTAGTGGACAACAGTAGGTGGTTCGCTACACCTGTTAGTGGACAACAGTAGGTGGTTCACTACACCTGTTAGTGGACAACAGTAGGTGGTTTGCTACACCTGTTAGTGGACAACAGTAAGTGGTTTGCTACACCTGTTAGTATACTAAGGAATGCTTTTAGACAGACGTAATGTGAATGTTTGTGTCTGTTCCTGTGTAGGTTTGAGGAAGTGGAAGCGCTGGGTGCTGCCGTACTTAACAAGACTCCTGACGCCCAGGAAGTGAAAGACAAGATGAAAAAACTTGCAGACGACCGAGACGCGATAGGCAATATGTATCAGAAACGTTTGAAGGATCTACAGGATGCATACAACTTGGCGGTAATTACCTTGTTGGCTTTCTTATCCACATACATTAGCTTAAAGTAGCTATCCTGCCAACAACAGCCAAATTTTACTAAATATGTACAGTGTTTCTAAACCTACTGATGACGAGGTATATATATAACTGATATATTTTGAGAATCCAAACTTTATAGACATAATATAAACGGCTTTAACCAGCTAGGCCAAACCCCAAAACTTTAGCTTCGAATTAAGAGTTGCCAACTCAAGACTCATTTTACGCATAGAGTTTTGATAAATAGTTTTCTAGTGTAATTTTGCTGTTATTTGGAGTTAGTTTAAACACATACACTTGGAAAGTGCTCTAACGTCAATAATCCCTGTAGTTCTAGGGATTGGATGTAATCTGGAAGAAAATGGGTGTCAATACATAAGGTGTTTACGTTTCATATTTAATGCATATAATGAAACAACTCAGATAGTTTGTTGTTGTTTTTACTTTAAAGCTGTAATAGCTGTAACATTAGCTTATAAAACACAGTAACATTAGCTTATAAAACACAGTAACATTAGCTTATTAAAACACAGTAACATTAGCTTATAAAACACAGTAACATTAGCTTATAAAACACAAACTAATTACGTAGACAAACATTACCAATAGCTGTAACATTAGCTTATAAAACACAATTGAATTGAATTGAATTGGATTTTATAGTCGCACCAACAGCTAAGGTCATATGGCGACTTTCCAGCTTCCATTGGTGGAGGAAGACCCCAGGTGCCCCTCCGGGCAATTTTCATGCACGGGCGGGCACCTGGGTAGAACCACCGACGTTCCGCAAGCCAGCTGGATTATAAAACACAAACTAATTACGTAGACAAACATTACCAATAGCTGTAACATTAGCTTATAAAACACAAACTAAATACGTAGAGAAACATTACCAATAGCTGTAACATTAACTTATAAAACACAAACTAATTACGTAGACAAACATTACCAATAGTTGTAACATTAGCTTATAAAACACAAACTAATTACGTAGACAAACATTACACAAATACCATTATTGAATAGTTTAATTAAAAGATGTTTTGAGGGAATTCAGTAACAGCACAAAAACATTATACTTGCTGGTATGACAGCCACGTTTCTGACTGAGCTTAATGGGCCAGTTATACAAGACATACTGTAGTTAAAATCTAATGCGCTAATGGATACCATGTGACCAACAGCAATGTAAATAAATGCTGTACTGCAATGTTTACAAACAATAAATATATGTATTTAATTTTTTCTTCAAATTAATGAATTCTATTTGGGTCCATGTACAAATTTTCATATATACATTCCACTGGGTAAACATCAACAGTTATTTGCTTGTCCCTTTAAGGGTCGCATAAATGTACAACTGTAAGCATTATAAACCCCATTTAAATAAAATGTATAATTTAAAGCAAAACCCAGCGGTGTTCTCCAGATCAAATATTTTTCATGTCGCTTAATTAAATGCACATTTACTATAAAACTGAAGCACATGGTTTTCATTTGTATTGTGATTGATACAAACCACTAACAGTCCCTTTAAATGTCGAAAAATGTTCCTAAATCCTACATGTTATGTATATTATAGTTGAGAACACATGCTCTCAAGCGTATATGTACAAAGTACAGGCACAACTATAGTCGATGGAAAGATTATGTAGATGAACTAGTATTAAATTGTAAATCCATGGATTAATTTGTGTAACTATATATTAACGTCATGTCTGTTATTTGACACGCATTATTTGACATGTTGTATCATTGACTTAGATTTATTATGCACAATGGTAATAACTTGTAATGTATGATGTATAATTTGTAATGTATAATTTGTGTTACAGCTGTTCAATAAAGATGCAGACAATATTGACTCTGTAACTGGAAACCATGAGAAATTCCTCGCAATCTCAGACACCGGGGTAAGTTGAAGATAAAAATATTAAAGACTTATAAATTAACCTGATTTTGATATAGAACAAGTAAATTAATTCAGTGATGCTGTGATCTTACTTGTCCTTAGAAGAATGAACAATAACTCACTAAATAAAATCTCAAAAAGAAAACCGTATTTAAATGTTTTGTGTTTCAAAAAAAAATCACTGTGCAGACCTCTCACCTTCAAAACATGTATCCTATTAAAAAAAATACCCAGTTTAAATATGATCGGATTGCAAAGTTCATTCAACATTAATAAAGTAAATTTGAGTAAATATTTTATCTGTTGATTATTCCAGTCTAATGTTGGTGATGTAGAATCTCTCTACAAGCGCCATGAGGACTTAGAGAGTACACTGCAGGCACAAGATGACAAACTGAAGGGCCTTAATGATCTTGCCGATAAGCTCATAGCTGACAACCACCCAGACAAAGACAAGTATGTTTCCTTGTATATTATCATGTGTCATGTGTGATAAATAATCAGTTAACTCTTCAAGTTATTTTTCGTAAGCTCCTCCTCTTAAATTATTTTTAGTAAGCTCCCCCTCTTAATATTTTTAGCTCTACTGATCAGAGCAAAATTTCAGATCTGCCAGAAATTCAAGATGGCCGTCACAGCTAAAAATAGATTTTTAAAAAATAAGTTTGTAGCGACTACTTCTTGAAAACTATAAGTGATATTGATATGGGACTTTTTCTAAAATGATCAGCATGACATGATGTTGATCCTTGTGGAAATTATTTTGATTCAACGTTAAACATGGCTGCCAGTGGCCATCTTTGGTTACATAGAGTTATATAGTAAAAACTTGTAGCGACTACTCCTCTGAAACTACTTGACGGATGTTCATGAAACTTCACAGGAATGTTGCTCTTGATGTCTAGTTGATTCTAGAAAAATTTCAGGTCGGCCAGAAATTCAAGATGGCCGCCACAGCTAAAAATAGATTTAAAATAAATAAGTTTGTAGCGACTACTTCTTCAAAACTATAAGTGATATTGATATGGGACTTTTTCTAAAATGATCAGCATGACATGATGTTGATCCTTGTGGAAAACTATTTTGATTTGACGTTAAACATGGCTACCAGTGGCCATCTTTGTTTACATAGAGTTATATAATGAAAACTTGTAGCGACTACTCCTCTGAAACTACTTGACGGATTTTCATGAAACTTCACAGGAATGTTGCTCTTAATGTCTTATTGATCCTAGCAAAATGTCAGGTCGGCCGGAAATTCAAGATGGCCGCCACGGTTAAAAATAGATTTTCAAAAAACAAGTCTGTAGCGACTACTTCTTGAAATCAAAATCAATCGGTAGAGCTTAAAGGTCATTGACCTCTTGTTTTAGTAAGCTCCTCTTATTAAGTTATTTTTAGTAAGCTTCTCCTCTTAAATTATTTTTAGTAAGCTCCTCCTATAAAGTTATTTGTAGTAAGCTCCTCCTCTTAAATTATTTTTAGTAAGCTCCTCCTCTTCAGTTATTGTTAGTGAACTCCTTTTCAGTTATTTTTTTAGTAAACTCCTCTTTCTGCCAAGTCCGATGTCTGGAGAAAAATCTCATGATTTTTGGAGATCCCCACAAAAAAGGAACTTTTTTTTTTTTTAAAGAAGGTTGCTTTAATAAGTATGCCAATATAATGTAATGGGTTTACATGTTTAGAAGATCTACAAGTGTAATTCACATCACATATATTTAATTAAGTTAAAAAATGTAATTATTTGTCAAAATAGCAAAACCTGTATTTCTAACCCAAATCTCCTTAGGCAACTACTACTCACAGAATTTGTACACTCCTAGATCTGGTACACTCCTAGATCTGGTACACTCCTAGAACTGGTACACTCCTAGATCTGGTACACTAGATCTGGTACACCTAGAACTGGTACACTACTAGATCTGGTACACTCCTAGATCTGGTACACCTAGAACTGGTACACTCCTAGATCTGGTACACTCCTAGAAAAGGTACTTCTAGAACTGGTACACTCCTAGATCTGGTACACTAGATCTGGTACACCTAGAACTGGTACTAAATCTGGTACACTCCTAGAACTGGTACACTCCTAGATCTGGTACACTCCTAGATCTGGTACACCTAGAACTGGTACACTCCTAGATCTGGTACACTCCTAGATCTGGTACACTTCTAAAACTGGTACACTCCTAGAACTGGTACACTTCTAGAACTGGTACACACCTAGAACTAGTACACTCCTAGATCTGGTACACACCTAGAACTGGTACACTCCTAGATCTGGTACACTCCTAGAACTGGTACACCTAGAACTGGTACACTCCTAGATCTGGTACACTCCTAGATCTGGTACACTCCTAGATCTGGTACACCTAGAACTGGTACACTCCTAGAACTGGTACACTCCTAGAAAAGGTACTCCTAGAACTGGTACACTCCTAGATCTGGTACACTCCTAGATCTGGTACACTAGATCTGGTACACCTAGAACTGGTACTAAATCTGGTACACTCCTAGAACTGGTACACTCCTAGATCTGGTACACTCCTAGATCTGGTACACCTAGAACTGGTACACTCCTAGATCTGGTACACTTCTAAAACTGGTACACTCCTAGAACTGGTACACTTCTAGAACTGGTACACACCTAGAACTAGTACACTCCTAGATCTGGTACACTCCTAGATCTGGTACACCTAGAACTGGTACGCTCCTAGATCTGGTACACTTCTAAAACTGGTACACTCCTAGAACTGGTACACTTCTAGAACTGGTACACACCTAGAACTGGTACACACCTAGAACTGGTACACTCCTAGATCACACTATATAGACTATATAGACTTACTGATGCAACACTTACACATTTTATTTACTTTAAAAGATATATTTAGCTGTGTTGACAAAATGTGTTTTTATGGACAGCATTGACAAGAGGCGTAATGAAGTGTTAGCGCGACGACAGCATGTCAAGGATCAAGCCGCAGACAGACACAATGACCTGCTGGCTGCCCAGGCATTCCAGGAGTTTAAGCGTGACGCGGCGGAGGTTCGTATAACTAAAATTACTAGCATCTGTTAAAAGGGCCTTTAACAATTATTTATCCTTCAGTTCTTCTACCTGTCTGTCTTGTCCATCCAACACAGTCCAATTCTTTCTGTATGCCATGTATATCCGACCATTACACAGAAAGTAAATTGTGTCCGTCTATCCACCTGCGATTATTCTGTGTTATTACCTGTTGTTGTGTTGGTTGTATTTGATCTCTGTAAGTTCAGTTTTTACATTTTTTTGTCATAAAGACTTCCTGACAGTTTTGGGTTGTATTCGACCTCTGTAAGTTCTGTTTTTACATTTTTTGTTGTCATTAAGACTTCGTGACAGTTTTGGGTTGTATTCAACCTCTGTAAGTTCTGTTTTTAGCTCAACTGATCAGAGATCAGCGGAGCTTATGCCGTGGTGCGGTGTCCGTCGTCCGTCCGTCTGTCCGTCTGTCCGTCTGTCTGTCCGTAAACTTTTATTTGTAGCGACTTCACAGCTGAAACTACTGGATGGATATTCATGAAACTTTACAGAAATGTTGCCCATAAAGTCTAGTTGATCCTAGCAAAAATTCATGTTGATGTGAAATCCAAGATGGCCGCCAAAGCTAAAAATAGAGTTTTAAAATACAAGTTTGTAGCGACTTCTTCTTGAAAACTATAAGTGATATTGATATGGGACTTTTTCTAAAATGATCAGCATGACATGATGTTGATCCTAGTCAAAAATCGTTTTGATTCAACGTTAAACATGGCTGCCAGCGGCCATCTTTGTTTACATAGAGTTATATAGTAAAAACTTGTAGCGACTACTTCTCTGAAACTACTTGGCGGATTGTCATGAAACTTTACAGGAATGTTGCTCTTGATGTCTAATTGATCCTAGAAAAATTTCAGGTCGGCCGGAAATTCAAGATGGCCGTCACAGCTAAAAATAGATTTTTAAAAAATAAGTTTGTAGCGACTACTTCTTGAAAACTATAAGTGATATTGATATGGGACTTTTTCTAAAATGATCAACATTACATGATGTTGATCCTAGTCAAAAATCGTTTTGATTCAACGTTAAACATGGCTGCCAGCGGCCATCTTTGTTTACATAGAGTTATATAGTAAAAACTTGTAGCGACTACTCCTCTGAAACTACTTGGCGGATTGTCATGAAACTTTACAGGAATGTTGCTCTTGATGTCTTATTGATCCTATCAAAATTTCAGGTCGGCCGGAAATTCAAGATGGCCGTCACAGCTAAAAATAGATTTTTAAAAAATAAGTTTGTAGCGACTACTTCTTGAAAACTATAAGTGATATTGATATGGGACTTTTTCTAAAATGATCAGCATGACATGATGTAGATCCTTGTGGAAAATTATTTTGATTCGACGTTAAACATGGCTGCCAGTGGCCATCTTTGGTTACATAGAGTTATATAGTAAAAACTTGTAGCGACTACTCCTCTGAAACTACTTGACGGATGTTCATGAAACTTCACAGGAATGTTGCTCTTGATGTCTAGTTGATCCTAGAAAAATTTCAGGTCGGCCGGAAATTCAAGATGGCCGCCACAGCTAAAAATAGATTTAAAATAAATAAATTTGTAGCGACTACTTCCCAAAAACAATAAGAGATATTGATATGGGACTTTTTCTAAAATGATCAGTATGACATGATGTTGGTCCTTGTCGAAAATCGTTTTGATTTGACCTTAAACATGGCTGCTTTGTTTACATAGAGTTATATAATGAAAACTTGTAGCGACTACTTCTTTGAAACTACCTGACGGATTTTCATGAAACTTTACAGGAATGTTGCTCTTAATGTCTTATTGATCTTAGCAAAATTTCAGGTCAGCCTGAAATTCAAGATGGCCGCCACGGTTAAAAATAGATTTTCAAAAAACAAGTCTGTAGCGACTACTTCCTGAAATCAAAATCAATCAGTAGAGCTTCAAGGTCATTGACCTCTTGTTTACATTTGTTGTCGTCATAAAGACTTCGTGACAGTTTTGAGGCCTTGCTTCCCCATAGCCAGTAGTGTTTGGACAATAACGTGTTACCTTAATATTTAATGTCTGGAAGTTTTTTAACAGTGGGTAATAATAAAATAGTTGCCCCAGACCTAAATAGCTGCTATTAAAAATAATTAGTAAAAAAACCTTTTAAATTAAACATCATTTCTCTAAACAACCTGTGTGTCTTCATTTCTTAGCTATCGCAATGGATGAAGGAGAAGCACAAGACGGCGACAGATGAGTCGTATCGCGATCTTGGCAACCTCCAGGAAAAGCTGAAGAAGCATCAAGCCTTTGAATTGGAACTAAAGGCAAATGATGAGAGACTTGATCAGTTAAATGAGGTAATTTACATAGGATAACTGCTGATCCTGAAAACAAGAAATGTTTCTTGGCAACTCTGCTTGCAAATTCTGAGCAAACATTATTATATTAATTATACTTATGGGGAGGGGTTTAGGGGTTGTGGGGAGTGTATTGATGCTTGTCTTAAAGTTGTATTTGAATTGAATTTAAAGTGTGGAGTGTGGGAACATTTTTAAAAGTTATGTACAGTTGAGAGGTTCTTATATTTAAACATTTTTTTTTTTTTAACTTCTTTTACAATACAAATGTACATGAAACAAAACTTAAAAAATGATTAGACACAAGCAAATACTCATTTCAGCAAGGAAATGCCCTGATTGGAGAGGAGCACCCAGCAACCCCAGAGATCAAGAAGACCCTAAAGGACATGAACACACAATGGAAGGACCTGTATGACAAATCCATGGATAAGGGAAATAAACTGAGGCAGGCCGCACAACAACATGCCCTAAATAAGGCCCTGGCTGATGCACAGGTAAAGTTGTATATTAATAAGGCCCTAGTGGATACACAGGTAATGTATATTATATAATGAGGCACTGGTTGAGGCACAGGTAAAGTTTTGTATTATATCGAGACCCTTGCCGATTGCTTATGCACAGGTAGAGCTGTATATTATATAATGTGGACCTGGCTGATGCGAAGAGGTTAAGTTATATATTATTTAATAAGACCCAACACAGATAAAGGTGAAATAAGTGTTAGATACATGAATAAGATCAATTTTAATTGTTTTAACTGCCCCACAAGTCGCACAAAAAAGTAATTTTATAAAAAATCTCTAAAAATTACTTCTAATTGCAAACAAATGTTCACCTTGACAATCTTCTCATTCTAGGATAAACTTGATGAGATGGAGAAATCGGTGGGCAACCCAGACGTTGGGTCTGATCTACGTGGGGTCAAGGTTCTCCTGAAGAAGCATCAAGGCCTGGAGAATGACCTTCTGGGCCTGGATGACCAGATACAGTCTATAGTGGTTCAGGGCCAGGCCCTTGCAGATGCTGGCCATTTTGACACAGTCGGAATATTGAAGGCGGTGGACCAGTTTCATAAAAGGTAAAGTTACATTCAGAAAAAGTACTCTTTCAAAAAATGTCTGAATTTTTAATAATTCAATGTCCTTGTTAGATGCAATAGAGTACTTGGGTGAAGTTATAGTTTGTAGTCTTCACATGTTATTTGTGTTATTAAATTGTGAATCTTCTTATAACTGTAATTTAGTGATGGTATCTTGAAAAAAGTGTAATGATATTCCAGATTTGAGAAAATCAAGCCAGAAGTTTCCAACCGTAAGGGTCGTCTACAGGACTCATTACATTTTCACCAGTTCCGGTTTGACGCTGATGATGAGTTGCAGTGGATCAAAGAGAGGCTCCCCGCTGCCTCAGCCACAGATTACGGCAAAAGTCTCGTGGATGCTCAAAACCTGCAGAAGAAACAACAGGTAGGATTGACATAGTTTTACTTAATGATAATTTGTTCAGTGCAACTTCGTCCGTTTAAGTCCATTATAAACATCACCTTTGGCGTCTGTACTGTAGTCATAATTAGAATGAATTAGTGCCAGTACACTATTGGAAAATCGCCGTGTCTGAGCTTACATACTAAGTCACATTTTTAGCTCGACTATTCAAAGAATAAGAGAGCTTATGTAATCACCCGGGCATCGGCATTGGTGTCGGCGTCGGCATCCCACATCAAGGATTGTGTGTAAGCTGTGTTTACAAGTCTATATCTCTTTCATTTCTTATCCTAGCACAACCAAATTTGTTCATGGGCTTCCTTATAGCATTATCTTAAGGGCTGCGTAAGCAATTTTGGTTCCTGAAACCCATGGGCTCCCATGGAACCCAAATTATGATAAAATGTGTCCCATTTCACATCAGATTTTGCATGTAAGGCCACAACAAATGAAAAAATAGGTCCTCGGATTCTTAACTTCAAAAATGCATACGACAGTACGAAAGTTGTTTTTTTTGTTTTTTTCCTCGGTTTCAGATTTTTTCATATGGGCCATATTTTAACCATACGGAATCTTTTTTTGTTTTTAACTTTCCCCTAAAAAATCATTTCAGTATCTAAAAAAAATAAATAAAACAGTTTGCGCATGCGCAACTAGAATAATACTATCTATAGCTAACTAATTCAAGATTCTATACACTTATTGTATCTACAGTTTTTATATATGGAAAGAAAAGTTATAAATAGGTATCATGACCATATTATGGCCTTTTCTACACTTCAAGAGTAAGTAATTCTGCTAGCAACACCTGAGTCGGACTAGATTTCCAACTTGTCCTAGACCTTCGTTACTTATAACATGTATCCAAGTTTGAATATGATAATCTGACGAAAAGAAGAGAGAACTAAATTGAATGTTAATGACAGACACAAGGTGATTGCAAAGCTCTTCTAGTCTTAAACTATTAGAGCTAGAAAATATATGACAAGACTGGAGTTATAATATAATTATAATGTTGAAATGCACTTACACTGATTTAAAAGTTGTTATATCCTTGAAATTTTTTAGATTTTTTAGGGACATGGCTTGAATTATCTGCTAGCTTTGTGTGACAACAATCAATAATCCAAAGTGCATTTGACAGCGTTTTGATAGCTTTCTCACCAGATACTATACAGTCTGCAGACCAACCACAATGCAACTCCATACACAAATCAACACAGTCACTATAAAGACGCTGGGGTCCCATCAGTTTCCCATTATTGTTAGTGGTTGGTTTGGACGGAAGAATTAACTTTTTTTGGACTGACATCATTAGATCAAAGGCAGAAGCACCATTGTTGCATATTGACAAACTGCAATTTTCTTTTAATTCGATCTCGATATACTTGCAAGGAAGTTCTTTAGCAACACTTACTCGCATTTCCGGCGATACATTTATTGATGGGCTGTCCTGCTTCTCGCGCACCTTTACACTTACTATAGATGCAGGCGATATATTTTTGTTGGCTGTTGCCTTTAAAAAAGCGTCCTCAAACGTTTCATTATCGTCCAAAATGACGACAGTTTGCTGCAAGAAATTTCTGGCAGACAGCACGAAACCCCACGCCATATTCCGTCATGGATCGACTCGATTTACAACACGTTGGAACCAAATAAATTAATCGAGCAAATCGGAAAACACCACCAGTTTTTATCGTAAACTAAAAAATTAAACACTTTCTGAACTTTTGTGACTTACTTTATGAAACATGGTCAAAACTAGATGTTTTTTAGATTGAAATATTAAAAAAAAAGTTGGTATTATCATTTCGAAGAAGTGTTCTGTTTCGTTAATTTTTTCTAATTTACCCGATTGAGTTTGAGTGTATACTCGAGTTAACAAGGTTTGCAAATCTAGACGCTTATTACAAATAAACTACGATTGATCAAAGTTATCTAAACGCTTATTGCAAGTAAAACAAAAATATGGTCTTGTATAATTTGCGTACGACATCTATTTTAATATTGTTGTGGTTGTGGTCACGAACGGAACCTTTTTTATTTTTTTTTTTTTTTATTTTTATTGATTTTACATGGGAGAAATCCGACGACCATGACATCAATTTGGTGTGGCCTAAGCTGTGTTTACAAGTCCATATCTTTTACAATTCTTACCCTAGCACAACCAGATTTGGCCATTAGCTTCCTTATAGCATTATCGTAAGGGCTGCTGTGTGTGTGTGTGTGTAATTCTAAGGTTTATAGTCCGTCCGCCAACGAACACGTCAGGGTATACCTGACGCGATGGGCACAATAGAGTCTGGACTGCTTAAGTAATTTTGGTTCCTGTAATCCCTGGGCTCCCATGGAACCCAAATTCTGATAGCCCTTAAAATATGTCTGTTTCACATCAAATTTTGCGTGTAAGCTATGTTTACAGGTCTATATCTCTTACATTTCTTGTGCTAGCTGAACTAAATTTTGGAATTGGTTTCCTTATAGTATGTTGTAAAGGGTTGGATAAGTAATTTTGTCTTCTGCAAATTGTGGGCTCCCATGGAACCCAAATTGTGATGGCCCATAAAATGTGCAATAACGGCAGATCTTTAATTTTGGTTTGGTATTTGTTATAACATTATGCATCCTATTACTTC
>JAWPHD010009710.1:0-100974 GCA_037043455.1 Cyrtodaria siliqua | reverse complement strand
GAGGTGCTGAACATTTAACAACAACGCCACCCTGCATAACCTACGTTTATTTGCTACATGGGCAGACAACAATTTCTAAAAATAATGCCGCCATGTTTTAATTTTTACCTTATAAACAAGGGGATCAAAATGAGTTTTTAGGCTTTGTGAAGCGTAACGGATGGCTATGGGAAGATTGTAAACAGATCCAGGAGCGTCCGTTTTCATTCTATCTAACCATATCAGGTATGAAAATATATAGCTAGTAATAAATAAAAGCTCAATTCATATTTAAAGTACAGGCACCTTGAAATAAATACACAGTAAACCGATTTGGTACTCTGTGGTTACATAATATCACATAGACGCTTGTCATACAGTCTTCAAAAATAAAGCAAGCGCCTCAATCGTATTGACTGAACCGTATAGAGGTAACTCTCCTCCAACATCCAGGTGTCGCTTTCAAAATGGCATAATTTGCACGGCCACCCTATAATTTCTAGACTAGCCGAAAAAAAAATAGAATTCTAGTCTTCAAAGTTAGAGCTAAAGTGTAACCAAACTTCTTTGATAGCCTTTAGGACTAGTAGCTAGGTTTTGAAAAGAATTATTGCTGTTTTTAGTTTTACCACCCCCAGTTTGATTTTTGTGAAGGTGATGGAGTTAAAAGTGTGTTTGAGAGCCGACTACATTTCATAACCTAATTCTTGAAATATGTTACGAAAAAAACAATGACATCACTTCCATGTCTCAAAAATATTTTATGTACAGAAATGAAGTTTAGTTCCAGTAACAAATGAAGGCATTATTTTGTAAATAATGTGTATCCCTCTAGGTCGTAATTGTGAAATTTTATTTTGTAAACAGGAAGTAAAACCCGTCAAACAAGTTTGCGGTACTCTGTTGTTATCACTCTCCTTCTGTTTACAATTTTATGTAGGTAAAACTTTCCTACCATTTAAGATAACCTTGTGGAACTTAAGCAACATGAATACAAACAGCGTGCACACGTCCTATAACTGTTCATATTTACAAAATTATTGCCCTTTGAACGTTCACCAGTAGAGCATACATAACCTCGGATGGTTTAGTTTCAAATCGGAGCATTCAGCCCCTTCCCCCAACAAAACTGACTACTTTTTGTCCCTCTTTGGCTGAGACAATTCCCCTAAAAAAAAAAAATATTAAAATGTTTCTTTTTTTGCCTAACATTTCCCCCTCTAACTTTCTCGACCTTCTTATGTTTGGGATAACATTTATAGAAGACAGTTTATCTAAAATGTACCTCTTTCGCATATTTGCACACTCAAATCTTCAATTTCTGCCTAATACACTGTTCCCGTCATATCTCGAAATTGCATTATTTTTCCCCTTTCACTCGAAAATCACACTTTTCCTTTTGAAGGGCCTTTCATTTTCCGAAATCAAAAACCTGCAAATGTACAAGAGTATAACTCAGGTTAGAAACAAGGGAAGTAACTGTAACTTTTATTGTGATGCCTTGTTTTGAATTACATACCTTGTTTACATTATTATAACCAAGTTTTTGAAAAAAACAGGGTATATTAAAATCGCCTCCATTTTGTCCGTCCGTCTGTCCGTTACCACATCTCCTCCTAAACCGCTGAACGGAATTCAACCAAACTTAGGGTATGACATCATCATATGATGACGGCGTGCAAGAGCACTATTATTTTTGGCTCCGAGCCCAGGTTTTTTTTTGTTGTAATTGTGTCTCAAATGAAAACATTTGCACGCAGGGTCCCTCAGGGGGATCAAAAGGTAAAATACACTAAAAATTCAATTACACTGTCATTTTTCCCTATTCTTGCACATAACTTGGTGTATGTAAATGTCTATAAAAGATAAGCAACATACTAAATGATTTTATTATTTTTATTATATCGAACTCGGACCGTCTGCCCGGGGACCCAGTGGGGGTGGGGTGTTGGAATGGGTTGTGTGTGTGGTTTTTGTTTTTTTTAAAAAAATTATATAATTATGTCTCAAATGAAACATGATGATGGGATTACACTGTATACATTTGTTTCCTCCTATGTTATAGTTGGGCCTGGAGGAAGGGGCATCAAATACACTAATAATGCAATTACGGTGTCATTTTTTCATACTTTTGCACATTAATTGGTATAATAAACATCTAATAAAGAGATACACAGCATGTCGAAATGATTTATTATTTAAAACCTGGACGTCTTCCCTTGGGTTCGGGTTGGAGGGGGATGGGTGGTGGGGTGAGAGGATAACAGGGGGTCAATTTATTTAAAAAAATTATTTCTCAAATGAACATTTTGATGAAAGGGATTACATTGTATATACTGTGGGGCTGTGTGTGGGGGTGGGGGTGGGGTTGGGGGGGGGGGGGGGGGGGGGGGGGCAGCGGGAAGTGACCTGTGTGAATAAAACGTGGGTATTTTATGACTGGCTCGCACTGTCGAATTCGTTCTAGTTCAATTTCAATTCAATTCCACCGCACTATCCACTGGGCCACGCCTGCCAGCAATACAACAGTTCCTGGGTTTCGAATCCAAGGGAAGTAACTGAGCAATACTTTATCAGGATATGTTGTTTTGAATTATATACCTTGTATACATTATCTACCAGGGTGTTGTTGATGTTATTATAATCAATGTTATCAATGATTCATGGTAAACTTGATTAGAGCCTATAACAGGGTGTATCAGTTCAATGAGCTATTGTTTTAAATGTATTTCTAGTGTTAATCGTGTATGGTGAAAAGGGAAAGCTTTTATATTATATACTCCCCTATATGGGCATGTTTGGATATTGGATCATACTGGATTTCTAAAGGTGGGATATCTTTTTTTTGTTGAAACATTTATTTAACTTTTTTTTATTGAAAATATATAAATATTTAAAATATATAAATTGTATATTATATATAGTTGTACATCATATAGATTATGTATTGGACTCCTAAAAAATGGTTTTAAAAGATGTTATTATTAAATGAAGATTGTTTAAACTAGTTGTTGTCATACGTTTAAAGTGAACTATAATTTGTTGGTGGTCTGTCATTAAAGTGCACGACCTTTGACCTCACTAGCCTGTGTATCAACACAAAGATAGGAGGATAGATGTGGGAGGTGTTATCTTAATTATGTGAATGTCTTTCCACTTAATTATGTGAATGTCTTTCCAAGGATATACTAATGTTGTGATAATAAATAATGGGTTTTTATTGATGGCTATATATGTATACATGTATGTATATGTGGAGATGACTATTGGAGAAGGCAAGGATGAGGATGGGAGAGGACGTCTTTTAAGTTTTCATCATTCGTTACTAGCGACACTCATCTTATACCATATTTCTGCTAACAAGAACGCCTCCCCTAGTAGAAGCACCCTACCCTGCACAACTTTTCACAAAAAAACAACAATGTATAAATAAAAACAATAAAAAAATCAAAAAATCTTCAAAATTCAATATATTTTCGATCTTTTGTGTCACAAAATCCTCCCCCACCCCCACCCCCACCCCCACCCCACCCCACACACATCCACCCACCCCATCCACACCACCACCACACGCACACAACAAAAAATCAAAATTCAGTCTAAAAAAAGCAAAACAGAACAAAAACATGCCGGGAGGTGTACAGTACTGGTTCTACCCAGGAAAAGTGGGTGATCTGCCTCCACCACAAAAAAAATCGATTGTCATATATAACCTTTTAAACAAACAAACACTCTAAATAAAGAATATTATGGCACTGCCTTTTACTATCAAGTTTATTAGGCGAAGCCGAGCCATTCTTCGTTTTCGTGCCGAGCTTAATAAACTTGATAGTAAAAGGCACTGACATAATATTTTATTTATCATGTAGATTATCCACATTTTCTGTATGATTTACTGTTATTACCTATTTCGTAGTGTATTACGGTTGTCGAGGACGTCCGCCAAGTTGATTTCTTGTTTTATGACGTCGGATAACGTTATGTGACAACAGATAACGTTACGTACAATGACGGGATTCCGCATTGACTTTAGTCGGTGCCTTATAAAGCAAAATGTATTAGGTCCCCCTTTATAAGGTTTTGTGCCTATCTGCATGATAAAAAGATACAAGTTTCAGATTCCTTCTTTAGTTCTTTAAAAACTATTTAAAAAATGTCATTCAATTCAATTTGAAAAAACTAAAAGTGTTAAACATGAAAAAAGTGTTTTTGCTTGCAAATTAGTTGACCTTAAAGGGAATATAACGACACAGCCAAACCATCTTTATTATTGAGAGTTCTGAAAAACTGGAATAAGGGTGAAAGAATGATCAAAATCGGATGATAAACAAAGAAGATATGATCATTTGAAGTCTCTGTTGGAACGGACATGGAAGCGGCCATTTTGAGAGCTATGACATCACGGTTCTAAATGACCATATATGGAATATTTATAAATATGAAAAATTACTGATTTATTGGGGAAAATGACAGCAACTGTAAGAAAAATATGTAATACTTAATGGCAGTAATGCTTTTTTATGACCAGTAAAAAAATGCATTCATTTGCAGTGATTTTCTTCGTTTTAAATGATATTTATCAATATTCCATATATGGTAATATGGAACTATGACGTCATACTTCTAAAAATGGCGGCTCCCATATTCGTTTTAGAACAACCTTTAAACGGTCATATCTTTTTTGTTCATCATCCTATTTTGATAATTCTTTCACCCTTATTCCAGTTTTTCAGAACTCTCAATAATAAAGATGGTTTGGCTGTGTCGCTATATTCCCTTTAAGTAGCAGCTCAACTATGAAACTTGCACTTTAATATACTACAAAGAAAATTGTTGTCATTTGCCATAATTTACTGACACTTTTCAGTTATAAACAAACCAAATTATTTGCATCAGTTATCAGATGCATTAAGTTTTAGCAACTATTTATATCTTAGTGTTTGCCCTACTTTTTCCTCCAATCAGACGGGTGAGAAATTTTAAAAAAATGGCAAACTTATTCATGTAAATTTTTAACGATCACCAATTTTAACCATTTAATCATTAAGTAATCGCTTACTAAATGGCACGCGCTTGTTTGGATACAAGGAGGCGGATTTAGTAGAAGCGCTAACGTGTTATTAGAGGCGTGGTTTCGTAGAAGCGCGGGGAAAAAGTAGGGCAAACACTAAGTCAGTTAGAGGCTAAGAAGTGAAATTTTAACAATTAAGAAACCCCGGTCAGACGCTGCGCTCCTTCCCTTAGGGTTTCTTAATTGTTAAAATTTCACTTCATAGCCTCTTACTAATACTTTGGATTTAACATGTTTAAAGATAAAACCTTTAAACAACAACCTTTTGCAAAACATTGATCAGATGGTATAAAACAAGCAGCAATAAATTATTGAAATAAACACTTCAGGTTTGAGTGTTGTATATTACCAAGGGACCATCATCCTGTCATCATTCTAGCAAAGGATTTGTTGTTTATTTGCATTAGTTTTTGCCCACAATATGACATATTTGTGTTGACATGCCATAAAATACCATTCGTTCGTTCGTTTGTTCGTTCGTGAATGAATGAATGAATGAATAATGAGCAAATGAATGAATGAATGAACGATGATAAATGAATGAATGAATAAATGATGAATGAATGATGAATGAATGATGTTGAATGAATGATAAATTAATGAATGATGATGAATGAATGAATGAATGAAAAAAATCAATAAATTTTTCGATTTTTGCATAACCCTAATAAACACAAAAAAAGGCCATTGCATTTTGCATAACACTCGGGTGCTACTATTACGGTAAATAGAGCATTAGTATTGTAACTATAAGGATTGATCAAACATACTGGAGATATAAATCTCTCACATTATTTCCATTATCTACATCTGTGTTATCACCAATACTTGGCATAAGACAATATAAACAGTAAACAAAAACTGTATTCAGTGGTGGCCATGATTTAAAATTTGTTATTTTTGGATTTAGTAGAATATAAAGTTTGCTATTTCGGATTTAATTTTTCATACAGTCTATACTGATGGTGCAGAATTTATGTGTTCAATGATTGAGAATTGTGAAATATTGACTCATTTTCTACTAATCTTCTAAAAGCCATAAAAAAGATATAAAAAAAGTTATCAATTCACAATTTTATCATTATTTGTTCAAATGATACACTGGCTTGCAGAACGTTGGTGGTTCTAACCAAGTGCTTGCCTGTGCACGAAAATAGCGCGAAAGGGCACATGGGGTGTTCCTCCACCAATGGAAGCTGGAAAGTCGCCGTATGACCTTAGCTGTTGGTGCGACTGTAAAGTCCAATTCAGTCAGGTGATAATTATTTAGGTCTCCTGGCAAGGCAAGCTTATAATTATAATGCGTAAGCGAGATGTCCGTCGTTGTCCGTATCATCCAAATAACTCATTCTTATACGTGCGATAACTTTGGTAAGGCCTTTTTTCATTTGATTGACCATTTTAAGAAACCCCTATGATAAAACGAAATTGGAATTTTTTGGAATTTTTATTTTTCCGTGGGGAATTTGATCGTTTTTGTTTTTATTTTACCTCCTCCCAGATTCTAATTGATCATTTCATTATTTTTTTCCCTCCTCCTACGTTACTTCTCTGTCTCAATGGTTTGTAAAATGAATCAAAAAATAAAGGACTAAACTGGTTTTTTTTGGATTCACCAGATTTGATTTAAAATTTTATTTGAAGGTTTGTTTCAATAAGATTTTAGCTGCAATGCACAAAATTGACAGATACCATTGTGCTGACTTTTGATATGAATAGTATTTCAGTAAGATCCTTTCTGGAAAAGTTTGATCAGCAAAATACAGACGTTGAGTATAAATATACCTGTTGATACTGTTTATTAGATGGCTATTGGGTTATTTGGCATCCAAATGACAGAATACATTACTCAGGTTCCTCTCAAGTGTTATAAGAGCAACTATAATAGATGCTGTTGAAGACCTCTTGTTCAAAAAAACACAACATAAAACAAAGTTTGGCTCAAGATATGGGGTTACGGAATTTATATATAAAATTAATCGACAATTATCTAAAAACAGCAACAAAATAAAATCTCTTTCAAGAGAGACAGTTGGATTGCTTCCATTTCATGGCCTACTTGCGCAGATCTAGGATTTTAGATTCGGGGGTCCAGCCTTAAAAATATCAATCATCCACCATAAAAAACTCTCGGTCAATCAGCCATATTTTTATGCCCCCACAGGGAGACATATAGTAATCGCACTGTCCGAGCCATTCCTCGGAAACTACTGAAGGGAATTTTGTCAAACTTCACACAAATGTTCATCATTATGAGAAGGTGTGTTGCGCACAATAATTATGACCTTATCTCAAAGGTCAAGGTCAAAGGTAAAAAAATCATGAAAAAATTCATGTCTCGGCTATTAATTACTTGGAAATTACTGAAGGGAATTGCGTCAAACTTCACACAAATTTACATCAAATTGAGAAAATGTGTCGCGCGCAAGAATCATATCAGTGCCTTAAAGGTCAAGGTCACAGTTAGGCAGTGGGGGCATCCATGTCCCATGGACACATTTCTTGTTTTCCCTTCAAATATCAGCGGGGGTGGAGGGAATCTTCATGCCTTGTTCCACCACACCCCCAGCTAGATCCGCTTCTCTCCAGTTGTAAACAATAAACCATATAGACACCCTATAGTATATCTATTGTTTGAATTACAGATAAACAGAAGAAATCGGTAGGTTGAGTTTGTTTACGCAGAAACAAAGTTGTGAATGAAAAGAAACTCAGTAGAAGGTTACTGGCCATATCTGTGCTGTATCAAATGTTGAAAAGTTCCAGTTTGATTATATAGCTTATAGATTTTCTACCATAGCCATTAACAAATGTGTTTCATTGCATTACTTTTTATCAGAAACACTTATTAGTGAATATATTTCTCAATGCAGATCTGGAATTTTGTAAGGGATGTTTTTACCTAGGTGTGAAAAGTCAAGATGTTGCAGTGTTGATCAGAGGCAAACTTAAATCACAGATATTTTGATTATTGTTATTATTAACAAGGTAAGTTTTGGGTTTGAAAATGAATTAAAATCTTCTTATAGTGTCGTCTGAGTATAGGTGATAGCCTATTGGACTCAGGGCTCAAATTTAAGCTGTTTTACTGGCATTTACTGGCATTTTGCCAGTCATTTTTTCAAAATGGCAGTAAATTTTTGAAGCACTGGCAATATTATGCAAGTGTTTAACAGCCTTCTAGTTTAGAATATTGCTAAAAAGTAAAACTATGTTGGCATAATATAGTTTATAGGCATAAATGATAAGTAAAAGAGCTATTGTTTATTGTTTGCTACTGTAACAGTGAGCTAAAAGTTGCCAGTTCATTTTTTATCAACTGGCGAAAAAACACCAGTTGAAAATAATGCTAAATTCTAGCCCTACATAATCTAATACATGCATTTATTGTATTACCATGATAACTGTGTTTCATTCTATTAAACTCCCCAGGAAATCTCAAATAAAGGGTTCTCTGTCATATTAGAGTGACTGGTTTTAAAATGTTTGTTGCTTTTTTAGAACTTTTTAGGGGTTATTTATTGTAGTATTTCAACCGATTCTGGGAATGACCCCATACTTTATATTTTTCAACATTTGCTGGGAATACCCGATACTTCAATATTTTGAGTAACCAGAATGCTTATGGCTGACTTCGACTTTGTGTAATGGCAGGGAGTACGTTATAGGGAGGAGAAACGGGCTCGTTTTGCCGATTTATGTTGTCGCTCATGTGTTTCACTACTCCGTGAAAATGACTACTTCCGGTTGTTTCGCGAGTGTGTGAAAAACAGCAAATTCTTATAAATTATTACACTTACAAACTCAATAAAGGTGCTAAATGTAAACATACGTATTATTTATTCACATTGTGTCCTCTGATGCAGAGCGTGTATTTGTTTGCATGTTTAAAGGACATTTTACCAGACGGTTCCGTGTATCAAAGATGGCGCCACTCTGCGCCAAATAAAAAATGGTGACAGTGTGTAGCTATTGTAAACGAGATACGAGACTACGGGTTATTTAGGCATTAATAATAACAAAAAGTGAATAGTAAACATATTTATCTTTGTCAAGAAGGTAATTTCATGGTGGTGATTATAAGACAAAGCCTAAAAAGAGGTGATGAAAATGTGCCTTTTGAGATATCAGCTAAATTTTTAATTTTATAGAATTAAAAATGGTGTGGAGCTATTGCAAACGAGATACGAAGTATGGGTTATATTAGGCATTAATAATAACAAAAAGTGAATAGTAGATATATTTATCTTTGTCAAGAATGTAATTTCGTGATGTTGATTATAACAGAAAGCCGTAAAAAGGGGCTGTAAAAACTGCCTAATTTGAGATGTTGGCTGAAATTTTAACTTTTCAAATGTAACGCGCTTACGATTGATTTACCTGTATCGATAAAATAGTAAATGGCGGCGTTCTAGTGCGACAACATAAATCGTTAAACTAGAGCGTTTATGAACCCGTTTCTCCTCCCTATAACGTACTCCCTGGTAATGGCAAATGGCTATACTTCCCACTCCACATTTCTCAGGTAGCGGGATATCAAGACTTAGTGTTAATGCTTAACCCCCTTAGCATGACTATAATAGCCTTTGCGTCCATTGTAAACCCAGATCAGCCTGCGAGTAACTCGGCTGCTGATCAGTCATTTTTCCTAAAACACCCCTTGGTCACATAAAACAGTCTATTAAATCATTTTAGAATTATTTTATCTTTAGAATTCTGTGATTCTTGATTTCAAGAAACTCATTCCTCAATGAGTGATACAAATATTCTTAATCTGTTGCTCACAGCAATTAAAATGCTCATTATGTTCTGAGAACACATTGAGCTGCATTATAATAGCATGATGTGATGTCATAATAGCATGACGTGATGTCATAATTATCTAGGGTGTGATGTCATAATATCAGAAAGTGATGTCATGATAGAAGCAACCAAAGGAAATTATGAATGAAGCATTCTGATTGGTTCACTGATAAAAATTGAACCAATGAAACCAGTTAATTGAAAGCTCATAGTATTCTCAGAACACACTGAGGTTTTACTGGACATTGAGTAGAGAGGTTCTTGAAACCCAGAAACACAAAATTCTAATGATAAAATAATTCTAAAATGAGTTAATAGACTGTTATAAATGGAATGGTCTTAACTAGAAAAAAAGAACAGTCTGGGTACACTTTATTGGTATGCCGATCGGGATGTGCCAGACTGAACCGGTCACGTGATCGGTACACCGAAATGTGCCGAGTTATTCTATCAGGGCTAGACGGCATATGCCGATTGGATGCGCGCGCATTCACCCGGAATGAATCGAGTGAAAATGGGGTTAAACCGGTACACTGTGGCATTTAACCGGGATACCAATAAAGTGCACCCTCTATTATATATATATGTAGCGGGTTAAGTACAGTATTACAAATACTCTCATATAGTGAAAGGGCATTGACCTTAAACAATGGGTATGATGAATGACATAAACTGAATTGAATTGAATTGAATTTTATAGTCACACCAACAGCTACAGTCATATGGCGACTTTCCAGCTTCCATTGGTGGGGGAAGACCCTTCAGGCAATTTTCCTGCACGGGCGGGCACCTGAGTAGAACCACCGCAAACCAGCTGGATATGGCTTCCTCACTAATGACATAAAACATGGAGGTTAAAGCTAGGGTTATTTTAAATTTATTTAACATATTTATAACATTTATAATTGTGCATCACTGCATAAAAACTCTAATTTGTTATTATATTCAACCCTGGATCTCATCAGAATCAGATCCAAATTATAAGCTTTGATTCTTCCCACTTCTACAGGAGAAGAGAGTATCATAATGTAATATAGAGGGACTGATTGTAGTCAGATTAATTCCACATTCTCTCTTAATTGGTATTCCACATTCCCAGAGTGGAAGTGATTTATTCCTAGATTAAAATGATTTTTCTGCAGGGGATAAACATAAAACCATCTTTTTTTCAAAAAATATATTATTTTATTTTCTATGTTTTCTATGTTGTTGTTCCCCCTGCATCCCCCAACCCCTCCCCGAATCTTTGTGTGTGGTGGTCTTAACAGTTTATTACTGAGGTCATGCATAAACAATCCATCATACTTCTGATAACCTGCGACCACAAGGTCAAGGTCACACACTTGGTATTTTTGCATTTAGGTCTGCTGTCAGTAAAATGTTGTATTTTTACCTCATATTCCCAAATGCTTTTACGATTTACTTCCGTATTTTATTTATTGATTACTAAGGTTGCACAAAAACATTCCGTCTTATATCTGATCACCTGCGACCACAAGGTCAAGGTCACACACTTGGCAGTTTTACGTCTGATAGCAGTAAAATGTTTATGTTATGTTTTTGCTCATATTCTCAATTTGCTTTCACAAATTACTTTCATATTTTATTTGTTGATTACTAAGGACGTACAACAACTTCCGGGATCAACTGTGACCACAAGATTAAGGCCACGCACTTGGAATTTTTGTGTTTAGTTCTGCTTTCTGAGTACAGTGTTAAAGTTATATTTTTTCTGATATTCTCAGATTACTTTCATGTATTACATTCATATTTTATTTGTTGATTACTCAAAGTCTTACAAAAACAATTCCATCATATTTCCGATCAGCTTCAATCACAAGGTCAAGGTCATACACTTGGAATTTTTTTAGCGTTTAGGTCTGCTTTCAGTAAAACGTTAGTTATATTTTTGTTTATATTCTCAGATTGCTTTCATGTAAAATTACATGCACTGAGTTTTCTTCAGCGAGGGCATAAGTCAGAATGCAACCGAATAAGATGATAAAACAATTAAAATCCAATCTTGCCTTCATTAATGCTGGTGTATTTTAGGTTATGGATACTTCTTGTACTACTTCACTTACTTTACCAAGATACCACTAATTATTTTCCACATAGACACCAATATTAAAGTGTCGCATATTAATGATTTCCTGCAAATTCAACTCAAGTATGGATAATGCAGTAGGTAATGTTCATATAGAAAATTAATTTTCCACTTGAAAAATCACCAGAAACGGTGGGGTCACCAAACATGTAAGAAAGTTCTTGTTTGTTTACTAAACAGGTCAAGGGTACAGCTGTTTTCATTGATTGACAGTGTTTTCTTTGCTCACAAAGTGTAAGCATAGAGTCGAAATTTCGAAAATGTTCATCAGTGATCCAGTAAAACTTATTAATATGCTTCTAATACATACAACTACAAAATCGAATAGAAATGGGAAGTTTTCCCCTACTTCTAATGCCCGTTTTCATCAAAAACTACATTCGACAACACCTCGGAGGCTTACATGTAGTTAGTGGTAACAGGCAGGGAGTAAGTATACGGGGAGGAGAAACGAGTTCATAAACGCTCTAGTTTATCGAATTAATTTGTCGCGCTAGAACGCCGCGATTTACTATTTTATCGATACAGGTAAATTGATCGTAAGCGCGTTACATGTGAAAAGTTAAAATTTCAGCCAACATCTCAAATTAGGCAGTTTTTACAGCCTCTTTTTTACGGCTTTCTGTTATAATCAACATCACGAAATTACCTTCTTGACAACGATAAATATGTCTACTATTCACTTTTTGTTATTATCAATGCCTAATATAACCCATACTTCGTATCTCGTTTGCAATAGCTCCACGCCATTTTTAATTTGAAAAACAAAACATTTCAGCTGATATCTTAAAAGGCACATTTTCATCACCTCTTTTAGGCTTTGTCTTATAATCACTACCTTGAAATTACCATCTTGACTTGTATTATTAATGCCTAAATAACCCGTAGTCTCGTATCTCGTTTGCAATAGATATATTTACACTGTCATCATTTTTTATTTGTCGCAGAGTGGCGCCATCTTTGTTACACGGAATGGTCTGATAAAATGTTCTTTTATACATGCAAACAAATACACGCTCTGTATCAGAGGACACAAAGTGAATAAATAATACTTATGTTTACATTTCGCACCTTTATTGAGTTTGTAAGTGTAATATTTATAAGAATTTGCTGTGTTTCACACACGCGCGAAACAACCGGAAGTAGTCATTTTCACGCAGTAGTGAAACACACGCGCGACAACATAAAATGGCAAAACGATCCGTTTCTCCTCCCCGTATACTTACTCCCTGGTGGTGGTAAACCTATAGTGAATCTTTTTTGAGGTATTGGAGCTAAAAGCTTGTATCTCAGTAGTTTAATGCGCTTTTGGGTTTAAAATTAAAGGACACGCAGCAATCTTGAAGTTATTAACAAGCATTCAAATAAGTTCACATCTGCTTGCATATAATTGAAAACATTTTGAGTTTTCATTTTATCGTCTTATTCTACCATTGGTTTGAATATATTATTGGCGCATTACACTCAACAGTTAATAATGTGTAAAAGCAATTCGCTTTATACTATTCTGATAATTCATATTAATGGGGTAGGCAGAGGGGTAGAATCCCCCCAAATTCATGTCCATTTCATCATTTTTTGGTCATGTTCATTAAAGGTCTTCATCATGATCCCTGCATTGTTTCAGGTGCCATCTCGCTCACATCAAAAGAGCAGTGGCAGAAAAACAATAAACGTGGCTCCAGCGTAAATGGAGTTTCTACGATAGCATTTGCAGCAACTCTGCAGTTCAGGGTGAGAAAATCCTAGGCCCATTTTTCATATTTTATCTCGATGTACATGGAGGATGAGCCTGGCATGTTCATGCATGTTAGGCGCCATGTAACCTTTTATGTGTTGGTGCGCCTTAAAACCCAATCCAATTCAATTAATGATTGAACAAATGCATTTTATGTAGAAAAAATGAACCGGACGCTGTGAGTTTTTAAAAAAAATAACATTGCCGTGTGTCCCTTTAAGACGGCTTTTAACAATCTTTCAGTCCTATCACATGACTATACTTGTAACAATATGCTCTACGCTCTATGCTCAACTTCACTGTGACTACTCAACTTTTATAATCCGTCACCGAGGTTTTTTGAAAATAACACGAATACTAAAAACTGGAAATCACCGAAACACACACCAATATTTTATTAAGTTTATCAACAGTGTTTTAGTACAATCAAAGCAGATTAAGTTTCATAAATCGCTAGCGATATTTGTTAAATGACGCCAGTTAAAAATGAAAATATGAATTATTAAAAAATATGTAATTCTTTGAAAGGTGACCGATTATAAAAGTTGAGTAGTGTATAGTGCTGCCATACTGGATTTTGGGCTATTCATTGGACTAAAAATTGTTTCTTTAGTCAAATGGATTTTTGTTTAGCCAAATTTGGCTAAAATATTTTAGCCACTTTAGCAAAGCAACATTAATGTGTGTTTATAGGTTCTACCGAAGTGCAAAACTTGTTACAGTCTAGATTGGTATGGACCTAAATGACCTTAGCCAAATTGGCTAAACCACTTGACAAAAGTCTAGCCATTTTAAACTTTTTTTAGTCTATGGCGACTGGCTAAAGCTAATGAATAGCCCAGGGATTACCACGCTGTAGACACATGACAGTGTGTTCGTTCAGGGTTCTCCCATCGGCAAAAACGTTGGTTGACAATGGCCACCGATGGTAACATTTGGTACCAACGAGGCCACCGATACTGCATCAGGTGTAGAGTCGCAGGAAGATTGGTTAGTTCTACCTATCGGCAAACGACGGTAACCGATGGTGGTAGCCGATGGTTACCGAGAGTGCTTTCGGTAACCGGTGGGAGAACAGTGAACGGACCCAATGATACCATACCCAGTCATATTATTCTGACACCCGGCCGACCAGTCCCTAGATGCTGAACATCGAGTGAGAGAACTACTTAATACCATTTTTGTGAAGTCTTTAGAATGGGAATTGAACCCAAAACTTCCCGCAGGCAAAACGGATGCTCTACCACTAGGCCACGCCGGCGTTCATTTTGAAAAGTATGTTGACAGCAAAGGATGAATGGACTGTTTAAAATTGGTGTTGTTAAATGGAAAAGTTAATGAAACAAAGATGATGTAGACATGTTTTTCTGAAAATATTCTACTGTCCTCGAGTACCCAAAGTTTGTGATAGCCACTAATGCCGGAAGTCTCGTACACATATATCAGTCTGAACCCGCTACATATATATATAATGGACTTTTCTTTCTTTGAATTAACACCATTCCATTTATGTGACAAAGGGGTGTTTCTGGGAAAATGACTGATCAGCAACGGAACATTGTAAACCCTGGTTTACAATGGACGCAAAGGATATTATAGTCGTGATTAGCGGGTTAAGGGTTAAATTTAATTCTATGACCCGGCCAATTTTCAATCATATTTTTTTTAATTTAAGACCACTTGCTGCCTTATGTTTAAAGAAATACATTTACAAAAGAACGTGCATGCTTGAAATTTTGAGTATTTCCCTACCTGAATACATAAGTTACAACTCTATGGTTTATCTGATCTTAGCAAATTTTCAGATATATAATTAAGAATATGCGAAAATTGCAAAAAATTGGAGATACAACAACCTCTTGGCTTGATCTTAATAAATGTTTATGTGTAGGGTTGATTTTTCTTCATAAAAGATAATGTTTAAGTATTATTATTCTTTTTTATTGATATATCAATGGCCATAGAGCCTGGTAAATGCATTAAATGCAACTTCACAGGTGTATAGATCTTGTCTTTCAAATTTAGCATTCTATTTATATGTTTTACAGATCTACCTAGGTAATTTAAAAAAGAAAATTCTAATAAAAGTTTCAGTGCTATTGCCAATTAGCTCATAATATTACCCTCAAATAATCATAAGGCCAAGCAAAATAAATGGTGTGGTAAGGAATACAGTACAGCATAACAATGAACAAAGATAGTTGTTCAGCAAGAACAATGCTGCAATTTGTATTATTGTTTGGGGCGCTTTTTTCAGCCAAAGTTTTTTTGGACTTTTAAGATAAAATTTATCTACTACCTATATAAGTTATATATCAGTGAAACAGACATTTTTAGTGGTAAATAAAAATACCTTACTTTTCAAAATTGGTTGATGGGTCATTTTCAATGCAAAATTCTGCTGCATGAAAAATTCGAAAAATATATTTTTTCAGATTTTCTATTCAAAAATCGTTTTAAATTGTTGGATATTAGTACATTAAGACACCCTGAAAGTTTTATAGCAAAATATCAAGTTTTACTGAAGTTATTTGACATTTTGTAATTTTCTGCTGTCCCACCAACAAGGAATTTACATAGGAAAAGCCCCATCAAAAAATCATTTTGGCTGTAAAATATTTATTTCTCAACTGATTTTCAAAAGTAAAGTAGTTTTATTTACCACTAAAAATGCCAGTTCTAATGATATATGACTGATGTACGTATTATTTAAATTGCTCGAGTAACTGCAGAAAAACCTTTGGCTAAAACAAGCACCCCAAACAATAGTGTACTCGACTTGTCAAGCGTGAAAGTGTTGATTTCTTACGGATGGCGAGAGGTATACAGTACTGGTTCTACTCAGGAAATATGGGGTGGTCTGTCTCTACCACAAAAACAAACAAAAATTGACCATCATATATTATGACCTACAATGTGTTAAAATGACGTAAAAGACCATTCAAACAAACATTTATTAGTATAGATGAACCAATCGGTGTGGGCGCCGCCGTGTTTTTGCAGGGGTTCGGAATAACAAAGGAGCACGCTTTTATAGATGTTTGGTTTGTTTCATGAATGAATTTTATGCATAAAAAAATAATCAGGAGTGCCCTGTGTCCCGTTAGTTAAATCTTTAAACAAAATTTCGGTTGGCTTACACTAAACACCAATATTTTTGCTTGGCCTCCACACAAACAATTTGGAAAAAAAAACATTCTACAGATTTGGAGAAAGAGATGGGGGAAACAACTAAGTACTTCAGATTTGAGTATTCTATGAACAAAATTCCTGACTGTGATGGATGAAGAAACACATTCCAGAGAACTTTGATGCTGTTATCTGTTTTACTCTTTTTTTTTGTGTTCATCATCAAAGTTTCATATATATACAGTTGCTTCTAGCGATTTTGTTTTGTGGAATTTTCAAAATGAGACCATGGTACCAGTACACTTTATTTTATGAGCACATAATACTCTAGCTTAGAACAGAGAACGCTTGCACTGAGTTATTACACAATTGTTTCGGAGAGGTTCTTTATTTGTTATATAGATAGATGCCATAAATAAAGTGGCACCATTGCAAGACCACTTCATACATTTAGACAGATATTAATCTTTATGGTGTAATTTACTGTTCTTTCTGGTGGTTTATTAGAAATAGAACTGGGTTTGTTATGGTAAACAAAACCATTTTTATTTCCGTTATTTCCGTTTAACAGGCTGATAAAAATCTTTGATCAGGTATTGTTTTGTTTTGTAAATTATGTAATTTTTAACTTGTTTTAAAGGGACACATGGCAATCTTGATTTTGTTTAAAAACTCGCAGCGTCATATTTCAACATAACTTGCTTATTTGCAAATCATTATCATATGATACGAATAATCCCTAATAAACGTCCCTCCCCTAATAAACGCCCCTCCCCTAATAAACGCCCCCACCCCACTATTTACCACCAAAACTTACCAAAAGATACAGGTTACTCTGTTTCATTCAGGAACACACAAAATCACTAGAAAACTTAAAATCCGATGCATTAATGGATTGATTATCAATCCATTAATGCATCGGATTTTAAAATGATTGACATGCGGACTTTGGTTTTCTTGGCAAAAAAATCATTAAATAAAATTGTCTGATTTAAAAGTTAAATGATGTATTTATGGTCTCAAATAAACGCTCGCCTTTTCAAAAATGTTACGCCCCAAGGGGCGTTTATTAGGGATTATATGGTAGATCAAAGTAAATTGTTTTTGCCTATTACTATTTGTTGATTATATTGCACCAGCAATATACTTAAACCTATGGAACAATAGTGATGAAAAAATGTCCTAATTCTATTTCCTTTTATTTAAATAATAGGTCAAGTATGTGAATAACCTTGACCTACTGGTCTAGTATGTGAATAACCTTGACCTACTGGTCTAGTATGTGAATAACCTTGACCTACTTCTTAATTTAGTACATTTCTCACACAGTTACTGCTTACAGCTTTCAAACTTAAAAACATTAACATCATACACAGATATACATGACAGCAACACATGACTTACTATAAAAGATAAGTAAAAAGACCTTGACCTAATTACACTTTTGATTTTTTTTCTGTGACCCAGGGCTAACATGGGGCAGCCGTGTTCCTTGGAGACATTTCTAGTTTAATGTAATCAAGATCATCTGGATGCTTGCTTGTTTTCAAGACAAACGTATACTGTTTATTCTAAAAAAAATATAACGTGACAGCCATTTTACCAAGATTCTTCTATCATTTCTGATCCCGGAAGATATACATAATGGCAGGAAAACAATAAATTAATAAATAAACAAAGAGGGAAACTTCATCATTATATTGACAAACTAAATGTGGATGGTCCAAAATACTATAATAAAAAAAATAATTGCAGTCATGCGTTACCGGTTTCAAATATTTTCTGCACAAAGGCACAAGACGTTTGTATTTACAGAGTCAAGTGCCGAAGGTGATCAAGACCAAGTTTAATGTTGTTGGTTTTTTGGTGGGATTTAACTTTGTCGGTAGCGGTCAGTTGAGTTACTGGTAACAAAGCTTTTTTTCCCCATTTTTTTGGTTAAAGCTACAGAGTCCCTATATCCCTAAATTATTACGTCAAATCAACCAAATCTCGACTTGTTATTTAGCGCTTGATGAGTTTGTGTGCGCGCGCTTGTTATTACGTAATGCCTATTTAGTGTTAAAAATTCTACAACATACCAATAAATAGCAGTGGTCTAGTGGTTCAGCGTACAGCTTTCAAAACTTACAATTGCAAGGTTGTGGTTCAAATCCCGTTCCGGGCAACTATTTTTTTATCACATATATTCTGGAGCCATATATTTATCGATGTAACCTGTACGGAGGCTAAATAAAAATGTGAAATTTTACGCATCGATTGCTGCTTATATACCGACTTTTGGGGCGTTCGTCGATTTGAAACTACTTCATACGTGACTCATTCATATTCATGAGTTATTGCCAGTTAAAATAGGGACTGTACAGCTTTAAGGCCTTAACTAAAATAGTTATATGATCTGTGCATGTTGTCTCATAGACTTGATCCTTTATAATAAAATCATTGTCTTCATACCGCAATTGTTCTCCATTTCAGCACACATCAGTACACAACCTCAATCAAAGTGAAGTATAGTAATGGAGATGCAACGGCTGCTTCTTTGCAACCCACTTTTGAGTCTCAGGGTGATGACACTTCGGAAATCGTAACCACTCCAACGGACGCAGCTGCAGCCGGAGATATAAGTATTGACCTTGTTGGCGACGCGGATCACAACACTGTAGAAGCCAGGAGGGTGGGTGGTGAGGAAGACCAAAAACTGCCGATAGCAGACGACAAAATGGGCAATGTTAGTAGTGACTCTGAGGCAGTGACTCTGACTCAGATACAAGCGATTGGTAAAGGAGAACAAGTACCTATGACGGATATACAAAATGGAAGAAGCAAAAAAGGTAAAGTTTGTCCGACATGCTTCATTAGTCAATTGTTTACTTGGTTTACCTATATTTTAAAAAAATCCTAAATTACTGAGACACTCCTATATTCCTATAGCTTTCTTATATTTTGTATATTTTCCCTATATTGTTGAAAACCTAAGCCAATGATATTTCTTTGAAGGTGTATCTTTGCCAATACTGCCCCCAGATATTGTTTATTTACAGTTATATGGTTCCCATATCATTGTATGTGTATATACAATGCATCTCCAGTAAGGGAAGGTATCGCTATGTCATTGTTTTGATTTTTCTGAATGGACAAATTTAAGGTTTTAAGGTCACCATTCAGAAAACGATGGTATGACATTAGTTTAGATATTGGAATCAGCACACTTTACCTTGCTGGAGGTGATACCAAGATATATGGGGCCATCCTTAAAACATATTTGTTTGCTGTTTCCCAACCCAGGATTTCATAAATGGGTAGGTAGGTGATTTTTTGATTTTTTGCCAAGGACAGTAAACACCTCAAGAAATTAAAGAAAAATATACTGAAGATAGCAACAGAAAAATAATGTTAAAGAATTGCTATAAACAAGTTTTGGGTAGGGCCCTTTTTCGTTTTATGGTCGGCCTGGGTAATATACATGTAACAAACACAGTACAAGTTGGTAAATAAATTGCAACTTTGAAATTCTATACTTTTGCTAAAAACTATTTTTTTTGGAGAAAAAAAATCCCAATATTTCTACCAATATGTTTTGGAAAAGTTGGTTGACGGACTGTGTGAGTTTTACTTTCCTAAGAGACTTTTTTGAGACCCCAACATTTTAATTCATTTGGAATGAACCCTGTAATGGGTGATAACCCACCTTAAAATTCTTTCCACTGACATTGGATGACCTTTAACAAAGGTTTATTGCATCTTCCCCATCGTGAAGTGGTTATAGTAGTTCGCCATCTGCCACACAGTCGCGCCAATCCTGCATGGTTTCCTGGATTAACGTTTTGTTCAAAGGCAGACGGCGCGTACCCCACCCCACCCACACCTACCCCCCTCTACTACCCCCCTCTCTACTACCCCCTTCCCACCTGTTTCTCTACAACCCCCCTTAAATTTGTTTTCAATGACATACTGTAAACTGTTCTACTTGGTTTTCAATGTAAAAAAATAATTTAAAAAAATACATACTCTCTATACCATATATATGGTATAGAGAGTATGTATTTTTTTTTTTTTTCAGTATGTCATTGAAAACATATTTAAGTGGGGTAGTAGAGAAACAGGTGGGAATGTGGGTAGTAGAGAGTGGGGGTGGGGTAGTAGAGTGGGGTATACGCGCCGTCTGCCTGTGGTTTTGTTGAAGTCATATCTTACAATTGATTGTGTTGTTTACAGCTTGTCAGGGAGTACTGTTCACATATGAGGAATAAAACATCTCTGTTCAACTCACTTTTTTTATGTGATACTGTTATGCATCTTATAAAATGTTAAACATTGCAGTACTGATTGGTCGATTATGTTGGAAAACCCAATTCAGCCCAATTGATTGGTCAAGAATTATCTGGAGCCCTGCCTTAGCTGGAATCTGCCACTAGTCCGATATAGGTCAGATTTGTAACAGTACACTGTCCCAAACTATTTTTTTTTCCCCTAAATATTTCAGAAAAAATAGATGACGTCTTTCCCGCTACTAGTTATACGACTACTGCGTTTGACGGAGTTGTCAAGCTACGTATGGGTGACACGGGAGATGCAGCATTGAAGCCCACAACTATACCATCCGTCATTCATGAAACTGCAAAGAGAATGCCGAATGCAGTAGCCTTGGGTGAGTCTATATGAAATACTAAAGTGTTTACCGTATAATATAATAATCGAATTAATTTATATGAGGACTCATCTGGGCAACTTTCACTTAGCCCTTTCTGTCGGATGCGGACGTAAACCGGGCTGTCCCGTTTATCAGAGTTTATCAGTTTATCAGAGTCTATCCTCTGATCACCTGAAATTTATACATAAGAGTAGGGCAAGTTTCCGAATTCCTGTCTATCCTTCTGGGATGGCTCTAAATAAGATGTGCCATTAAACAACATTCAATTCATGAGAAAGACATGTTTTGAGTTGCTGTGAATATCAACATATAAAAAAAATCTAAAAGAAAAAGATTTTCTTATTATTTAAATATAAAACTATTGCTATTTTCACCATAAAAGTTACCAACATCAGTTTCATTTGTTGATTACTAATTGAAGGTTTTGAACAAAATTTATAAAGATTATTTTCTTCTGTTTCAAAATCAGTTAATTGTATACAGTAATTGACTGTTGATAAGGTACCTACCTGAATTGATTTGGGTTCCGACGTGAAAACACAGAAAATATAATGTCGGAGCCTTTTATATTTGTCTAGTTAACTTTATCAGGCAAGGCTCAGAAAGACTCCAAGTGGTGCTGTGGTGTAATGATTTAGTAATCCGGGGTTTGTGCATTCTATTCCAGCCAAGACTGAATTTGAATTAATTCTCGAAATACCTTAAAAGAGTTTGACTTCATTCGAATGAGACTTAAAGCTGAGGTACTCTCTAAAAATGTCCAGTGCAATACAGCATGGATAAATAAATGCTTCTACGAATAGGCTCAGAAAATGAATATCAAACCTAAATATGGACGTATATTTCTATTTCTCATGTTGTTACCCTTTTTTTCTAAAATGTCTATTTTAAGTTGGCCATGATAATAATATTCTTTTCAAACATAATACGGGGGCTGCCATTCTGTTGTTTTATCGTGAATCGTAGTCACCAAAATATGGTGTCATATGCACCAGTATAGCGCAATGTGCAACAGAGTTTACTATTTCAGCTGTAAAGCGGGATGGAGTGTGGATCAAATGGACATACGAACAATATTATGCACAAGCCAAGCAGGCGGCAAAATCCTTGATAATGGTATGAATGAAAATAATACCTTTTATTTATAAGAATGAAATTGAGAATATAGTAAAAGGTTTCTGTTAAAGGGTATGAAAGGAGAAATTTGGAAGCGACGTATAACAAAATTCTTTGCCCTAAACGAGAAAGCAATGGGCGAAATAAACAAAATGGAATTTAGTTTGAAGCAGAGGTTATGAAGCCTGCGTATCACAAGTAACAGTCAGTAGACTAAATTTAAAAGCAGGCAACATATCATAAGGGTGATCAAACAATACTAAGAACCTTTAAAGGCTGGAGTACCTATTCAAAATTGAAGTAAGAAAACAAAAGAATTTGAGAAAGTACCAGCACGGCGAGACAATTTACCGCTGCCACACTGCACAGGCAAAGCTACTGTGATATATAAAAAGAGTTTGAAAGGAGAAATTTGGAAATCACCGACCACAATAAATACACAAAATATTGCAGTCTCGGTTTGATTGGGACTATTCATGAATGGTAGTGACAATTATTTGCTACCGTTCATGCCCTCTAGCCCCCGGGTTGAGCAGAACTCAATATTTATACAGCTCCTCCTTATCAATTATCGAATGCAGAGTTATGCCCCTTTTCAAAAACTTCAAACAATTAAAAATAAAAAAGCTCCATAATTCATGAAGGATTGCACCTCTTGTCTTCAAACTATAGTGATAGAAAAGTGCAAGAGAGACAACTACCGTTGGTGTATTTTCAGACAGTTGAATAGCCATTTTCTATTGAGACAAATACGATGTGTGCAATGTAGTTTCGCCTCCTTGAAAAAAAAGATTAATAGTTTTATCTTTATATATTTACATTAATTTTTAATTACTACTTAATGTCTTCATCTTTCGTCAGTTTTTGTGCACAATATGACCTATTTATGTGTCGACGTGCCGTAAAACACCATTCATTCATTCATTGAAAAGAAAAGTTTATTTGAAATTAAATGCTGCTTTTTTTTTCGACAGACAGTATCAAGTGAATGTATATACTGTGAAATTGTTTGTTATTTTAAAATGGGTCAATATTTGAAATTTGGAATACAGAATTCCCATAAAAAAATGGTTGCAATATTAATATCTTGCGTTTACAGTGAATCTGTTACTTAGCTACAATTGCGGTGCTATATACACATGTAATGTGTGCGTTTTTGTTTGCAGATAGGGTTGCAGCCGCATCATGCTGTAGGTATACTGGGCTTTAACTCGCCAGAATGGTTCATCACATATCTCGCGGGAATATTTGCTGGGTAAGTAGACTCTTGACAATGAAAGTTCTTATTGCCCTTTGTAATAAATTAAAATATTGTTTATAACTGTTTTTCGGAGAGAGTAAACATAATAAAAGAAGAAAAAGAAAAGAAAGAAAGAAGTGGATGACACTGTGGTAACCAGTTGGATACGGCATTGTACATTGTACCTGTGAAGCATCAAGTTTGAATTCCGTCTGCAGGGACATCATCAACCTCATCTTTCCACTTATACTGCCCTCTGCAGGCTTTTCTAAGATTAACATACACATTTATCTTTTCGTTTTTGAGAGGAACTAGGTCAGACATCATAAATCTATATTTTGACTGGGGACCAACTTCAGTAACGTTGTCTTGTGTCACCTGCAAAGCATGGCAGACATTTAGTGATCACTTTCTCTGTTATCCGTCCATCGTCGTCCGTTATCCATCCCTCACACTTTAACCTGCAACCTAACCTTGACCATAACTTGACAAATATTTGACCCATGTTCATGAAACTTTACTTACATTTTCAATTACACTTGTCTGATTACTATTTTCAGCAGAGTTATGCCTCTTTTCATAATACTTCAAACTGCAACCTAACCAGCACATGACTGTTCCATGGAACACCCTTTTGATTGTTCTGAGGATTGTTTTCAACACAATTTACATGTCCACTTATAGAATTCTTGGACAAAGATATAAATATAATCCATTATAGAGGCAAATCCTGTGGTATTTACACGACCAACACCGCCGAGGCCTGCGAGTATGTGCTCAGCGACTGCCAGGCCAACGTGATCATCGTGGAGAACAATGTCCAGTTACAGAAGATCTTGAAAGTCTGGGATAGCCTGCCACATCTGAAGGCCATTGTACAATACACCGGGGACGTGGCCGAGAGACGCGAGAATATTTACTCTGTAAGTTTAGTACAACATTCTTTTTTTTCATCTGTCTTAATCCTTATGAATCCTTATAAATCTAATAGTAGAAGCTTGGCACAGTAGTCAAATATGAAGCACATTGGACTATTAGACCAGTGTTCACAGAACTGATCTCCTGCCAAATTTATACCGTGGTTCATCGTGGCGGCTACTCTGAATCTACTTTATGGATGTTCATGAAACTTTGCAGAAATTTTGCTCTTGATGTCTAGTAGATTCTAGAGATAATCAGGTTGATCAGAAATTCAGTGGCCATCTTTGTATACATTAGAGTTATATAGGAAAATCTTGTCGTGACTACTCCTATGAAACTATATGCTGTCAGTTTGAGTAAAACATTGCTGTATGATTTTCTCAGTTTCAAGTGGTATGGTGCTAAAATTACCAATCTTAAAGACACAATTTTAAATTCCCTACCAAAATGTGAAGATTTTAGTGATGTACAATAACCTGTTGCAAAAATATCCTGTAATTACGTATTATTATTGTTATTTGTTCTATTTTACAGTGGGAAGAGTTTATGCGTTTGTCACATGATGTTCCAGACACAGATCTACAGGACAGATTATCTATGCAAGCACCTAACACATGCTGTTCGCTCATCTATACAGTAAGTTGTAAAATATTATTCTTGTTTGAAGATCCTTTTTCAAGGTCAAATATTTCCTTTTCTAATGCACGTCTGCAATTCATAATTTTAATAGAGCATCAACAAAAATACTGAGCAATCAGTGACGAGAAATAAGACATACCTAATACATTCTGGCAGGTGATAAACTCGGTCTTTATCCTTGATGTTCAACCAAGTTAACAGTTAAAATTAAGGTATCTACAGTGTGATTCTTGTAAAACCCTGCATAATTCGTGCACATTCATGCAAATTGATTCAATATATGTTTCTTTTTAAATCAAAATCTTAAAAATTATTGTCTTTTTACTCTGCCAATGATTTTTATTTTACTATAGAAATACAGGATAAAAACTGAGTAACACAAATTTTATCACCTACTGAAAATAAAATAAAATCTCAAAATCTCTGCAATGGAAAATTATGTCTTGTTGCGCCTCAATTCCCAGAGAACAACATTTATTGGCGGAGCTAAATCAAACGGGCAGAGCTACGGGAGGAGCTAAAACGAACAAGGTGCAGTTGTTTTATTTGAGTGCCATTCTCGTGTTAATTGACGATCTCGTGCTAATTGTCGTAATTTGGTATAGAAAAGCTTGCAATGTTGGCAATGTTGCTGTTCCAACAGTATGAAATACAGCTTTAAAACACTATGTTTAGCACAAATACAACCATCGCCGGAACCCATGCGTGATTGATTACCTTATCACTCCATTCATTGATGAATCAAGAGCAACGGAATGCAATCGAACGTGGGTACTGACGATGAAATACAACGTATTTACAAATATTAAAGTCTGAAAAACAGATAACAAACATAATGTAAATATAAGGATTGAATTCAATATAGCGATCTGTCTGCTGGGTAATAACAACATTAAAGTTAGCAAAAAGTAAAGCCCGAAACTTTAAACAAGCCTTATGTTGTTCATAACCCTGTAGAAAGATCTAGATATTGAATTCAAATCTTTAATTGAAAGTACTGAAATGGTACAGTGTTATACTAGTGGAGATAAGCTGTCACAGACTGTTATTTGTACAGAAACATGTAAATGATATTTTCCGTACAACACCATAGCATGCATAACAATATATTTTCACATTTATCTTCTCCAGTTTAAAGATTTTAAACTTTGGAATTGTGAGAATGAAGCAGCAAAAAAACAAGAATTTTATTACATTTCTATGCGTGAAAGATCGGGATTTCTCAGTGCAAAAATATTCATAATCGCTAAATATTAATAACTAACTCAGAACACAATAATAACTAACGTTGCTAACTCAGAACACAATAATAACTAATTGACGTTGAGGCGTGACGTCAAGAAAGTTGACGTCATCCGCCGATAACGTTCAATAAAGCGAATATTAGTTTGAAAAACATAATTTAAAATGTAATAAATAGATTATTTAACTGCTGGAATCGATTATTGGGTAATCCTTCACTTGATGGTAGATGTGCTTTGTTTTTTCAATCACTCGCGTGCGCTCGTTCGTGAAAAGAGCCACACGTCTACCACTCATGAAGGTTTTCCCTATAATCGATCAAAGCAGTTAAATAATCTCTATTTATTTCTTTATTTTCAGTCTGGTACAACAGGTAATCCCAAAGCTGTGATGATCAGTCATGATAACGTAAGTATGAGCTTTTCTGAGGAAATCTTCAGACATCAAATAAAAAATAAGTTGATAGTGGATATTGATCATGTTGATGATCGCGTCCTTGTTTATTTTACGATTTACGAAACAAGTCTCACATGGGCGGATAATAGTGTTATTGTTGAAGGAAACTCTAATCCATGTATATGGTCGGTAGTGCTGTCATAGACAGTTGGAGACTACACAATCTCCTCAAGATATGTAGTTTTTAAAATCACAATTCCTAAAAGAGATCAGACTATATAAGACATTATAATGTGTTCTTATATATATTTACTTGTTTATATACCCGTTGACAGGCATTTGTTGATTTACATACATAGATTATATTACACCTTATCATCCCTTATTTTTTAATAGTTTTATCTTTATATATTTATATTTATTTTTAATTAATACTTCATTTCTTCATTTTTTATCAATTTTCGCGCACAATATGACCTATTTATGTGTCGACGTGCCGTAAAACAACATTCATTCACAATTCCAGGAAATTGTTTTGAAAGTCCTACATAGGGAGAAAGTAACATACTAATAAGTTCACTTTTTTTTATGCCTCCACCACCGAATGGTGAGGGAGCATATAGTGTTAGCAATGTCCATTTCGTCTGTCTTAGTGTCCACCCAAGAGTCTGTCCTTTCATCCTAAAAAGTTTGTTTGTGTATCTCCTCCCACAGTTTTCATCCGATTATTTTGAAACTTGATATGATGCTTACCTATGATGTCAAGATGTGCATATCGAGTTGGGGTCAAAATCGACCTTGTATTACCCTTTATGGCCCTTTTTTCGTCAAATTTTACGTTAAAATATTTTGTGTGTCTCTCTCCTCCCACAGTTTTCAACCAGTTGTTTCAAAACATTAAAGGATGCCTGCCTTTGATGTGCATAACAATTCGGCGTCAAAATTATGGCACTTTTTCTTCAAATTTTACATTTTTTGCAGATTGTTTTCAGTGGGGGCAACCATGTCCCATGGACACATTTCTAGTTTTCAATATTTCAAGGATGAAATGTCTGAATGAGTCAGATTTCAACTGTATAGTTATATCTATTACCTAAGTAATGTTTAATGTCAAAATAACTAAATTGGACTAGCCTCCATTTGGACAAAACATTTTCCTGCCAGTGGTGCAAACATGTTGTTTCGTCCAAAAGATGTCATGTCACGTCTGTTGTATTTTGATAGAAATGTCGGAAATAATTTCAGAGCCTTCATAAACATTTCTTTAAAATTTGGAACTGTAATTATATATTTCTACTAAGGAACATTCATATTGGAAAGGTCTTGATCGGAAACCCACCTCTATATCAGTAACAAATCGTCACTTATTTCGACGGCTCAACGTGAATTGTTTGTATCATCTTCTTTATTTATATACAATCTAGACTGTCTTAGCAACCCCTTGGTTGTCTTAGCAACCCCTTGGTTGTCTTAGCAACCCCTTGGTAAAAACGATATTTGGCCTGATTGTAGTGACATCCTGTGTTACATGACAAGCAACCGTGAAATCTGTTTCCCAAAAGTAATTATCGATCTATTGTTGGCCTGTTTTTAATGACTTTCCCAAACAAATTATCAAGTGAAAAAAAGCTAGCATCTTTTGTAACATTTTGTTGTTCGGAAAATGAGAAAAAAAATAAAGTCTTCGATCTTTTTTCCTTTAATAAGAAAGAAATTGAAAGCAATTATCGATTAAGATCGTCCATGTGCTTAATTTATTTGCGGGAGATTAACACCCATGGAATGTTAAGTAATTTGCAAGCGTCGTTCAAAAAAAATGAAACCGACGTTTTCCAATCAGATTACCTTGAACGATTCTTTAAAAAGGTTATTTAACAATTGTATTGTATAAAATTGTACACGTTTTATTGTTAAACTGCGTTAATGTTTTACTGAATAATATTACAAACCATGGTTTCTGTTCGCAAGATTTGCCAACTGCTCCTTCATGCATTTGAATAGAATAGAATAGATTACATTACATTAGTTAGTATTCACCCCTTAATTTGCTCTCCTGCTTTATACTCATTTCTGTATCTCAGTGTACATGGACGGCTGACAGAACCGGGCACCAGCTGCAGTACCAGTATGGCAAGGAGATCTTCGTGTCCTTCCTACCGCTCAGTCACATCGCCGCCCAGATGTTGGATATACTCATCCCTCTCCGGTTTGGCAGTGCGGTCTACTTCGCTCAGCCAGATGCCCTTAAGGTTGGTGAGATGTTGATATGTGGTATTTTCAATATATAAGTGCATTCTGTTAGTAACTGGTGTCGCAGTGTTTGCGTTAAGCCGCTTAGCCTGGTGTTGTTTTCATAAGTATAAATAAATATGGACTAGGACAAAATTTAACCAGCTGAGTACAAAAATGTCATTATTATGTAGTTAGATTAATTTAGTTTCAACCACTGCATATGTGATCTACATAAGTATATATATGGAATGAATATGGATGACTGAGGAGAGTTCTTAGCAAGACAATGGCGGAAACTATACATCATTTCAAGAAGAGTTCTTGCTGTGTCACGACAATGGAGGAAAATTTACTTTCATAATTTGTATTTACGGTACTGTAGGGAACACATGGAAGAAAAGGTGGCATATGAGAGTTATTGCTGCATCAAGGAACTTCACAGTCATAATTTGTATATTTAGGGTACTCTGGTGGACACATGGAAGGAAGTGCGCCCCACGGGAGTGCTAGCTGTACCGAGGGTGTGGGAGAAAATTCAAGAAAAAATGCAGGCTTTGGGTAAACAAGTAGGAAGCATAAAGAGGAAAATAGCCATATGGGCCAAGGAGAAGGGTTTGAAGGGAACGTATGCTCAAATTAACGGGTATGTATTGATACATATTGATGTATTGATGTTTTGGTTTACCTGGTGCCATTCTTTATAAACCTGACAAAGAAGTTATTCCAGTAGTCGGAAAAGACCCTTGAGCATTGAACAAATACATAAATTCTAAAAATTGTTTTCAGACATAACGGATAGTTTGACTTTTTTGCCTAACATGTTAAAAACAACAACATTTTTGTGTCACCTTTTCGAAGAAAAATGCAGTACATCACGTTGTTGTCCGTCAGTCCTTGCGTCCATCAGTCTGTAACGAAAACTTAACGTTGGCTATAACTTTATCTTTTCTTCATGTTTCTTCATCAAACTTTCAATATATACTCATCATGACAACATCGACATGACCTTACTAAAATATAAAGGTCAAGGTCACACTGATGGTCATTATATATGTTAAATACTCTTCTATTTTTTCTTCGTGGAAACTTAACGTCTTATGAAATTGGATTTAGCAATCGCTTGATAAAGCTATAAACAAAATTCTCGAGCCTGATATGGGGTGTGGTATAAACACCTAGTTATCGTATAGGATCAATAATATGTGCATCGAAAGATTCCATTTAATTGACCAAACATGTAGTCAGGCCAATTCGTCAAGGTCATTTATCTGGGTCCAAAAGACCTTGACAGGCGACATGTGTTTCGTGGAACACCCGTCTAGTTCTATTATTAGTTTAATAGTCCTCACAAAGAAATGATTGCGGTAGGTCACAAATACATAAAACTTTAAAAATCGTCTTTGGACATCGCCGATAGGACATAGCAGATAGTGTGACGTGTTTTGCCTATTAATTATTTAAAACAACTGACATTTTCTATTATTCATATTAATTTAACCCTTAACCCGCTACATATATATAATGGACTGTTCTTTCTTTGAATTAAGACCATTCCATTTATGTGACAAAGTTACTCGCAGGCTGATCTGGGTTTACAATGGACGCAAAGGCTATTATAGTCGTGCTTAGCGGGTTAAGGGTTAAAGATGAAGGGAAAATGTATACATCCCTGTTGTAAGAAGTAGGATTATGGAACCATCATGATTATGGAACCATCATGATAATGGAACCATCAATCCTTGCATGATCATGCTTCACATCTGCCATATTGCTGAGTAGCCTTTAATAGACAAACATGAACATTCATTGCCCACTAAAACAAATTTAGATTAACCCATCTACTGTTTACTTTTCATTCAGCACCAGCCTACCATTTGGTTGGAGTATAGCCAATGCCCTCATCTTCAAAAAGTTACGTGTTGGTCTGGGTCTGGACCGATGCCGCATGCTCGGTTCAGCAGCGGCTCCAATCACCAGGGAAACCCTCGACTACTTTGCCAGCCTCAATATTCGTATTGACGAATGCTACGGCATGAGTGAATCTTCAGGTGAGTGTAGATGAGTGACTGTACAGGTGAGTGTAGATGAGTGCATTTACAGGTAAGTGTAGATGGGTGACTGTACAGGTGGGTGTAGGTGAATGAATGTACAGGAGAGTGTAGATGAGTGAATGTACAGATGGATATAGATGAGTGAATGTACAGGTGAGTGAATGTACAGGTTAGTATAGATGAGTGAATATATAGGTGAGTGTGGATGAGTGAATGTACAGGTGAGTGTAGATCAGTGAATGTACAGGTGAGTGTCTGAGTGAATGTACAGGTGAGTGGATATGAGTGAATGTACAGGTGGGTGTAGGAGAGTGAATGTACAGGTAAGTGTAGATGAGTGACTGTATAGGTGAGTGTAAATGAGTGACTGTATATGTGAGTGTAGATGAGTGAATGTACAGGTGAGTGTAGATGAGTGAATGTATAGGTGAGTGTAGATGAGTGAATGTACAGGTGAGTGGATATGAGTGAATGTATAGGTGAGTGTAGATGAGTGAATGTACAGGTGAGTGTAGATGAGTGAATGTATAGGTGAGTGTAGATGAGTGAATGTACAGGTGAGTGTAGATGAGTGAATGTATAGGTGAGTGTAGATCAGTGAATGTACAGGTGAGTGTCTGAGTGAATGTACAGGTGAGTGGATATGAGTGAATGTACAGGTGGGTGTAGGAGAGTGAATGTACAGGTAAGTGTAGATGAGTGACTGTATAGGTGAGTGTAGATGAGTGAATGTACAGGTGAGTGTAGATGAGTGAATGTATAGGTGAGTGTAGATGAGTGAATGTACAGGTGAGTGGATATGAGTGAATGTATAGGTGAGTGTAGATGAGTGAATGTACAGGTGAGTGTAGATGAGTGACTGTATAGGTGAGTGTAGATGAGTAAATGTATAGGTGAGTGTAGATGAGTGAATGTACAGGTGCATGTAGAGATTTTGTCTCACCCTTCAGATTGCGAATAAATGCATGGCCTTATTAGTAAAATAATGTGTCTGCAAAACCATATAATCTCTTATCGTTGTTGATGTTCTATCTTTTGTTGTTATTTTGTGGACTGCCTATAATAGCCGGTCAGCTAACTAAAGTAGGAGGGTAAATCCTGCACCTACAGCTATCAGGGAAATCCCTGTAAATAAATAGGTATGCAAATGTGTTTATGTTTAACATTGCTTTAACAATCCTTCAGCATGACTGTGTCTACTTGTAGCAATGGGGTCTGTGCTCAACTTTATAGTGCTGCCTCACTGATGCTACCATGCTGTAGACACCTGGCATGATACCCCACCCAGTCATTATACACCGGCATGATACCCCACCTAGTCATTATACACCGGCATGATACCCCACCCAGTCATTATACACCGGCATGATACCCCACCCAGTCATCATTCACCGGCATGATACCCCACCCAGTCATTAGCCGTATCATATTCTGCACGGACGGGAACTGTAATACTGTTATTTTATGAAGGTCCAGGTCCACACATGTTCTGCACGGACTGGAACAGTTATACTGTTATTTTATGAATGTGCAGGTCCACACACATTCTGCATAGTCGGGAACTGTAATACTGTTATTTTATGAATGTGCAGGTCCACACACATTCTGCATGGATGGGAACTGTAATAATGTTATATTATGAATGTCCAGGTCCACACACATTCTGCACGGTCGGGAACTGTAATACTGTTATTTTATGAATGTGCAGGTCCACACACATTCTGCATGGTCGGGAACTGTAATACTGTCATTTTATGAATGTGCTGGTCCACACACATTCTGCACGGACAGGAACTGTAATACTGTTATTTTATGAATGTCCAGGTCCACACACATTCTGCATGGATGGGAACTGTAATACTGTTATTTTATGAATGTCCAGGTCCACACACATTCTGCATGGATGGGAACTGTAATACTGTTATTTTATGAATGTCCAGGTCCACACACATTCTGCATGGATGGGAACTGTAATAATGTTATATTATGAATGTCCAGGTCCACACACATTCTGCACGGACGGGAACTGTAATACTGTTATTTTATGAAATATGCAGGTCCACACACGTTCTGCACAGATGGGAACTGTAGAATAACCAGTGTAGGGAAGGAGTTGCAAGGTGTGCAGACCAAGTTGGATAAACCAGATGAGGACGGAAATGGTGAGGTAAGTAACTCACAGAATAAAGGCGCAGGAAATGTGTGCTGCATGTAAATTTGTGTAAAGAGCATTTATTAAAGTCCCTATTCGGCCATCAACAGGCAAAGTTTACAGCAGATGTACACTGTTTCTAAACCTACTGATGACGAGGTATATATATATATGTGTAACTTACATATTTTAAAAATCCGAACTCAATAGACACAATATAATCGGCTTTTAAATAACCAGCCAAGCCAAAACCGAAAACTTGAATGTCGAATTAAAAGTTACCAACACATAATTCAACGCATATTCAATCACGTTTATTTTAAGTAACCGTGAATAAACCCATACTTTCCATTGGCACATATACATTATTTTATGACCTGAACACCTGGATAGTGTTTGGATAAACGATTTTGTAGTGTAATTGTGCTGTTATTCGTCAGGTTAGTGCCTTTATCTCAAATAGGCCGATAGTTTTGGGGCTTTTTTTAAGTCGACACGTTTTATTAGGGTGTTGCTCTGTATAGCTTCATTTGTTTTGATATAATTAATATTCTTTTGGATATGACTAATACCTCTTTAAGATCTGCTTCAGACTAATGCTTCTTTAAGATCTGTTATTGGGTCTGCATGTGTTCATGTGATACTTCATCGGATTGACTGATGTTAATTTCAGATCTGTTAATAGGGCCGACACGTGTTTATGGGGTACTTTATCAAATTAATGACTTTCGTTACCTTCAGATCTGTTTCTGGGGTCGACACGTGTTTATGGGGTACTTTATTAGGCTAATTGCTGATGTTACCTTCAGATCTGTTAATGGGGTTGACACGTGTTTATGTGGTACTTTATCAAATTAATGGAGTCATTACCTTCAGATCTGTTACTGGGGCCGACACGTGTTTATTGGGTACTTTATCAAATTAATGACTCGTTACCTTCAGATCTGTTTCTGGGGTTGACACGTGTTTATGGGGTACTTTATTAGGCTAATTGCTGATGTTACCTTCAGATCTGTTACTTGGGCCGACACGTGTTTATGTGGTACTTACCTTCAGATCTGTTTCTGGGGTTGACACGTGTTTATGGGGTACTTTATTAGGCTAATTGCTGATGTTACCTTCAGATCTATTACTGGGGCAGACACGTGTTTATGGGGTACTTTATTAGGCTAATTGCTGATGTTACTTTCAGATCTATTACTGGGGCAGACACGTGTTTATGGGGTACTTTATCAAATTATTGACTTGTTACCTTCAGATCTGTTTCTGGGGTTGACACGTGTTTATGGGGTACTTTATCAAATTATTGACTTGTTACCTTCAGATCTGTTACTGGAGTCAACACATGTTTATGGGGTTCTTTAGCAAATTAATGACTCGTTACCTTCAGATCTGTTACTGGGGCCCGACACGTGTTTATGGGGTACTTACTAGGCTATAGCTAACTGCTGATGTTACCTTCAGATCTGTTACTGGGGTCGACACGTGTTTATGAGGTACTTTATCAAATTAATGACTCGTTACCTTCAGATCTGTTACTTTGGTCGACACGTGTTTATGGGGTACTTTATCGAATTAATGACTTTCATTACCTTCAGATCTGTTACTGGGGTCGACACGTGTTTATGGGGTACTTGAATGAGGAGGGGAAGACGAGAGAAGCCATACCTGCAGACAATTGGTTACACTCGGGGGATGTTGGCAAGAAGGATAAAGATGGATTCTTGTACATTACTGGCAGGATAAAGGGTAGGGCAGCGTTCGTATGTGTAGATGGGTATTTTGTATAGATTGCAGTTATAATTATTAGCTTGATAATACTTCTTATTTGTCATACATTCACGCACATGAACCTTATGCATTTTGGGGATGCACTTATCTCCTGTAGAGAAATTGTCCCATTTTCTGAAAAAGGGGGGAAAAGTATAAAAAAAGGGTAGATTTTTTGTGTATTACTATACCGTCGCTTTCACAAAGTAAAGTGGGATCTATATAGGAATCGCACTGTCTGAAACGATTGTGTCACTTCCCGTTGCTTCGCGTAACACATTTTTAGCTCTACTGATCAGAGATCAGCAGAGCTTATGCTGTGGTGCAGTGTCCGTCGTCCGTTTGTCCGTCCGTAAACTTTTTTTGTAGCGACTACTCCTCTGCATGGATTTTCATGAAACTTTACAGAAATGTTGCCCATGAAGTCTAGTTGATCCTAGCAAAGATTCATGTTGATGTGAAATCCAAAATGGCTGCCAAATCTAAAAATAGATTTTTAAAAAACAAGTTTGTAGCGACTACTTCTTGAAAAAGTGATATTGATATAGGACTTTTTCTAAAATGATCATCATGACATGATGTTGGTCCTTGTCGAAAATCGTAATGATTCGACGTTAAACATGGCTGCCAGTGGCCATCTTTGTTTACATACAGTTATTTAGTTAAAACTTGTAGCGACTACTCCTCTGAAACTACTCAAAGGATTTCCATGAAACTTCACAGGAATGTTGCTCTTGATGTCTAAATGATCCTAGCAACATTTCAGGTTGGTCGGAAATTCAAGATGGCTGCCACAGGTAAAAATAGATTTTCAAAAAACAAGTTTGTAGCGAGTACTTCTTAAAAACTATAAGTGATATTGATATGGGACTTTTTCTAAAATGATCAGTATGGAATGATGTTGATCCTTGTCGATAATTATTTTGATGCGACGTTAAACATGGCCGCCAGCGGCCATCTTTGTTTACATAGAGTTATATAATGAAAATTTGTAGCGACTACTCCTCTGAAACTACTTGACGGATTTTCATGAAACTTCACAGGAATGTTGCTCTTGATGTCTAATTGATCCTAACAAAATTTCAAGATGGCCGCCACCACTAAAAATAAATTGTCAAAAAACAAGTTTGTAGCGACTACTTGTTGAAAACTATAAGTGATATTGGAATGCGTCTTTTCCTAAAATGATTAGTATGACATGATGTTTATCCTTGTCGAAAATTATTTTGATTTGACGTTTAACATGGCTGTCAGAGGCCATTTTTGTTTACATAGAGTTATCTAGTAAAAACTTGTAGCGACTACTCGATGGATTTTCATGAAACTTCACAGGAATGTTGCTCCTGATGTCTCATTGACCCTAGCAAAATTTCATGTCGGTCAGGAAATTCAAGATGGCCACCATGGCTAAAAATAGATTTTCAAAATACAAGATTGTAGCGACTACTTCTTGAAAACTATAAGTGATATTGATATGGGACTTTTTCAAAAATGATCAGTATGACATGATGTTGATCCTTGTCAAAAATTATTTTGATTTGATGTTAAACATGGCCGCCAGTGGCCATCTTTGTTTACGCAGAGTTATATAATGAAAACTTGTAGCGACTACTCCTCTGAAACTACTTGACGGATTTTTCATGAAACTTCACAGGAATGCTGATCTAGCTATCGAAAACCTATCAGTAGAGCTTCAAGGTCATTGACCTCTGGTTATTATTTGCATTCCTCAAACGTTTTTGAATGAGTTGCTGACAAACTTCATATACACATAACAACTGATCGGAAATGAGGGGTATTCATCACCTTCAGTGATAGTTCTAGTTTATACCGTTATATCAGTTTTCATTGATTTTATATATGTACATGTATTTTTTTATTGTACTGTTTTTAAATTTTTATTTAAATAGCATATTTTCTCAACAATTTCAGAGATTATCATCACGGCAGGAGGGGAGAATATTGCCCCAGTACCTATAGAGGACAAGGTGAAGGAAGCCCTGCCTGTCGTCAGTAACTGCATGCTGATTGGAGATAAACGCAAGTTCCTCTCCATGCTCATCACATTGAAGGTATATAATGGTGTCTCAATGATGATATTTCAGTAAATGTATTTTTTTTAAAACTGTCTGAGAGATGATGAATTAGTAATATAAGGTATTCTAATGTACTTGCCAGAAGTACGTCGATCCGATTGGTTGATGTTCAAGCATTTGTGGTTATTAAAAAGTTTATATTAAACTCGTTGCAAATCCAGTCCTGTGACGTTAAACTATCAAAAGCGTGACATCATTTAGTTTTATTTCAATGCGTTTGTGGTAAAAACTTTAAAAAAAACAAATGAAATTCTTCAGAACATAGAAATTTTGACTTGAAACTATATCGGTCTATAAACGGTTGCAAATAATGTTTAACAACTCCGCTAACACTGCGCCATTAAACAAATTTATGACCATTAATCCACTGTCCCAAATTCAAAATTTCAATACACTTAAGCCTAGTATATTATTTCTGTTCGGGAGATGGTAATTCAGTAAATATCTGTTGATTTATTGTAAATGCCAAATAAATCTCTCTCTGCTGCAAAAATGCAATCATGTTTCCTTTTTTTTTAAGAGGGCCTTTGGGTAGGTTAGCCCTTGATGAGTTATTAGCATATATAATAATAAAATATAGAGTATGGTAATATGTGTTTTTCTAAATCCTCTTTCCATGCATCAACTATGTAGAGTTGTGCCTCCGTGGTCGAGGTGTAAACAACGTTGCGTTGTAAACCTTCTCACCTCTCATCACTGCAGGTTTAAATCCCACTGAGAGCTCAACTTGTAGTGAGAAAGTGTCAATTTTTATGGATGGCGGGAGATATACTGTACTGGTTTCTTCTGGCCTAAAATTACATAAAACGCCATTCAAACAGACAAAACAAACAACTCTATGGGGGCTGCTATAAGTAAACATAAGTAACCATAAGATGATGGCCCTCGAAACAAGAATAAAATTCCTGTTTATACCCCTGCTTTCACAAAATGAAAATGGGGGCTATATAAGAATCTCTTTGTCCTTAACGTCCTGTCGCATCCCTTAACACATTTTTGTCAAGGCGCGTTGCATTTTGTCACATCGAGCCGCGTCCTGTAACACATTTTCATTACTTGCATTACTCAAACAGTTTTGAATGGGTTGTTCCCAAACTCCATATACACATAACTGCTGACCTTACGTCCTTCTGCATCACCCATTGTTGATTGCCTAATTTATTACAGAATTATGGCCCTTTGTTTGAGCAGGGGTATTCATCACCTTCAGTGATAGTTCTAGTTTATTTCAGACTGAAATGAATCTCAACACGCAGGAGCCACTGGATGATCTGACGGCCGTGGCCCAGGAGTGGTGTAGATCTGTGGGTAGTAATGCCAAGACCGTCGCAGAGGCTTTATCTGACAGCAACGTGCTCAAGGTAAAACATTACAGAATATTTAATGTTATATATCAAGTAGTTTCTGATGGATGTTTGTTATGTCTTTATAATGTCGACATTACCAACGTCTGCGGTTTAAACTTGAATCTACATTGTTTCTGACACTGTTCCTGTATGTTGGATTCAGTCTCAAAAGTGTTTTTTGTGTTTGTTGAGTCATATAAAATCACAGCGTCCTGTCTCAAAACTAACTACTTTAAAACTTACATTATCCGTTGGCATTAACGTCCTGTCGCATCCCTTAACACATTTTGTCAAGGCGTGTCACATTTTGTCCCATCGCGCCGCGTCCCTAACACATTTTCATTACTTGCATTCCTCAAACAGTTGTGAATGGGTTGTTGCCAAACTCCATATACACATAACTGCTGACCTTATGTCCCTATACATCACCCATTGTTGATTGCCTAATTTATTACAGAATTATGGCCCTCTTGGCGTTACTACCCACAGTACTCTCTCAATTACTTTGCAAGTAGCAAACACCTATTCCCATATAGATAAGAGATGAGTTAGTAGTGCTGGGTATCGCATCCAAAAAACGTATCGCGATATATTGCGATACAAGAGACTATCGTGATACGTATCATAATATATTGTCTTGAACAATTGCGTTAATGATTTCAATAGACCTTTCCGATTTCCTGGTGTGAACGTAATGCAATATTGGTTGTGCTTGTGAACGAGAAACATTACGCATGGCAGTTACGATGTTGATAATGTCTACTTTCTGCTTTGAATTTATATTCAACGTCGAGTAATGTCTTCGCAAGTGAGTTACCAAATGTGTTGTGCTGCCGGAGCAATTACAAAATGCAACATTGCCTAGATCTATTATTGTAGTGCCCTTTTTAAGCCCAAAGTGATCCCAAACACACGACCTTGCTCTTTTGTTTTTAACATTTCTCAATCACTTGAATCGGCCATACTCGTCTCGGTCCATGGTACCCTGCACTACATATGCGCACATTACGATACGCGAACACCAGACATTGTTGGAAGTGTTTCTATTTTTAACTATGTTGGTGCCCACTTTCCAATATGTTTATTTACGATTGTATTACAAACACGGGAACCATACAAAGTTTAAAATAGATCTTAGTTGCAGATTACGATTTACTTTCATAATCAAAACACGTGTAGGGAAAACCGATATGAACCGATGTGCTAAAAAGATATCACGGTACATATTATTTTGAGGTCTGTATCACAATACACCGATAAATCGATAATACCACACAGCACTATGAGTTAGAAATGTTGTTTTTTTCCCCATTACGAAGGGTTTTATCGAACAAACCAGAAATCAGAAGCAAAATGTGTAAACCGATAATACCACACAGCACTATGAGTTAGAAATGTTGTTTTCTCCCCCATTACGAAGGGTTTTATCGAACAATCCAGAAATCAGAAGCAAAATGTGTTTCCGTATGACGCAACCGTAGTTGACGTAAAGAAGGACCAACGACATCCCCAACTTACGGCAACTGAGTTACTGTGGTGCTAAAAAAAAGCTAACAGAAAAAGATAGATAGAAAACAAGTTGTCCTCGAGAATGATGTGAACCTATGTTTGTTTCACAAGGTTTTCTCCTCACCTAGGAACACACTGAGCAGTGAAAGCCTAAACATTTGCTCGTTGATTTTAACGTTGTCGAGGTGTTAAAAAAAACTACGGAACACTTTTTTCATCAACTTAGATTTGTTTTGATTCTAACATGGATTTCCTTTGTTTGTTCTTTTTTGAAACTTCAAGGCTACGTAGGGATATTTTCTAGTTTCTCCGTCATGATGAAATTATTCGAGATATTGACAGGTTGCACACTTTTATGAATCGGCCAATCAGAATGTAGAAAATTATCAACGTGCATAATGCTAAATGATGTCTACTGCAGGGAATACAAGCGGGTATAGACAAGGCTAATGCTAAAGCAGTTTCACGTGCAGCTATGGTGCAGAAGTGGTCCATACTTCCCAAGGACTTCTCCCTGCCAGGCGGAGAGCTTGGTATGTATTGTGTTATTCTTGTCGGGGTTGGGATCAGAGTTTCAAGTGCCTAGGATCTGGTTGGCGGTAGCGAGTTATATTTTTACCAAAGTCTTGACGGGGGATTGATTGATTGATATCTTAATCCTGGTCTGGTTACGGAGTTTATTTTAATCTTTAGGTGGCTGGGGGAGCCCAGGAGATAGCGCAGTAGAGTCCGGAGGTCACGGGTTCAAACCTCACTGGCAACACTGGGTTTCTTGGGTGTGTCCTTAGTTTTGACACTTACCTTAGCCCTGTTAAAAAACATGAGAAATTATTTCATAGTAAGAGTCAGATATACCTTTCCCAGATTCTTACGTATATTTCCTATCTTTCTGGGGCAGCTTGAATATAACCTAGATACTGCGCCATAAAACAAAAAATCTACTAGTTGCGTCTTAAACTAGTAAATTAGAATCTGGTTGGGGAATTGATTTGCATCTTACAATGGGTTTGGTTGGGAAATTGATTTACATCTTAACACAAGGTCTGGTTGGAGAATTCATGTTGAGGAATATATTTGTATTTTAATAATGGATCTGGTTGGGGAATAGATTTGTATTTTAATAAGGGATCTGGTTGGGGAATAGATTTGTATTTTAATAAGGGATCTGGTTGGGGAATAGATTTGTATTTTAATAAGGGATCTGGTTGGGAAATTGATTTATATTTAATAAGGGATCTGGTTGAGGAATTGATGTGTATTTAAAAAGGGATCTGGTTGAGGAATTGGTTTGTATTTACTAAGGGATCTGGTTGAGGAACTGATTTGCGCTGTAATAAGGGATCTGGTTGAGGAACTGATTTGCGTTGTAATAAGGGATCTGGTTGGGAATTGATTTGCGTTGTAATAAGGGATTCGGTTGGGGAATTGATTTGTATCTTCTGTGGTATGGTATACAAAAAGTCAAATGAATTTAGATATCATCACTTGTCTGGCTTGAAGAATTGATTTGTAGTTTATCTTTTCATGGTAATGTTTGGATATTAAATAACAAAGTTAATGCTGGGTCAAGCTGGAAGGAGGTTATACCATGTTCTTTGAATGCAAAAGTGAATTATATTTTATCCCTTGGTCTGGTTTAATGATTTTTTTGTGAAGTGCTTTGTACTTTGCCTTTGAGTTTTTACATGACTAACCGAGGTAAGAAAGTCAACGTTTTTTAACACCATAGTTTTCATGTATACATAAATTTCAGGTCCCACATTGAAACTACGACGACCAATAGTGGTGAAAAAATATGAGAAGACAATATCTGGATTTTATGAAGAATAAGAGGAAATAATGGAGTTTGGAATATACCTCAAAACTGACATAAAGTTATCAGGATATCTGTGCATAAAGTAGGTCAAGTTGACATATCTGTGTTTGAATTGGAGGCCATGAAAACGGTGTACGATCCATATGTTGGAGGCGCGGATTCTTTCTTTGAAAATTGTCCGATTTTCACCATGAGACTATGACAAACTGTGAACTGTGTAGGTACATATCAGATTATCTGTTTAAAATACATTTTATGAACGAAAAACCTAACAACTGTAATTTGGTGCAGATTCAATTTTTTGTTGTTGGGCATCATGATGTTATTGTAACAAATTTTGGGTCACTTTAACCCTTAACCCGGTAAGCACGACTGTAATGGCCTTTGCGTCCATTGTAAACCCAGATCAGCCTTCGAGTAACTCGCTGATCAGTGTTACAATGTCTGGCTGCTGATCAGTCATTTTTTCCCAAAACACCCCTTGGTCACATAAATGGAATAGTCTTAATTCAAAGAAAGAAAAGTACATTATATATATGTAGCGGGTTAGGGGTTAAAGAAATGTAGGTCTCCTCCATGTGATTGTAAAGGAATTCCAGATCTGTGACGCTACCATAATTTAATTTGTGTCTGCAAGCAATAATGATGAAAGTTGAGGAAAGGCCTCATCCACAAGTAAAACTGACAGGAGCCATATTATGTGTTGTCACCTCCGTGACCAGGATAGTGAAGACGCTGGTAAAATGGGGTGGTCTAAAACTGACAGGAGTCACATTACGTGTTGTCATTTCAAAAGTATGGGCATTATTGTTTAACCAGACAAACCTATATTTTTGTTTGTCAATTTCTAATCCAGAAATAACTTAAAATGACATGACATTATTTTCACCACATGATATCACACTAAATAAACAATAACATTTACTTCATGTGAATATATGTAATGTGAAGACTACAGATAGCAGGAGGTATACAATGCTGGTACAACCCAAGAAAGTGGGTGATCTGCCTCCACAACGAAAAAAATGGACCGTCGTATATAGCCGAACATGTGCTGAAAATTACGTAAAACATCATTCAACAACGTCAACAACATTTTATTGACACCGACTGCAAAGTATCACTGTTTTAAAGGGTCACATTGCAAAATTAGATTTCACTTTAAAAAAAAAAGGAATACATGCATTTTACTAAACTTTTAGTTAAATACTAAAATATTTTGGTATGTACTAGTTTAATTAGAAAGTGTTAAATAGTTTGAAATTACATGCATGCAAATTATATATGTAAAAAAAAGCATAACACAAGTTTTTAAAGAACGAACATTGCTTTGTGTTCCTTTAATGTTAGTTTCTATGTCGTTTATTTAATGTCATTTATATTGATGCATAAAACATTTTAAGATTGTTTAAAAAAACATTATTCTACGTAAAATTGTGTTGGTGCATAATAGATATATTGTTGTACTTCTATACTGAGGGAAAAAAGTTTAGCAAGTTTTTAGATGAAAAAGTACTGTATACAAGATATACTGACATTTTGGGACTTGACGGGCTTTACCCCTACGTTCATTTATTCGTTACGTCATTATGATGTTCGACTGTTATTGGTGTGTGTTTAAAATATTGTATTCATGGCAGTAGTTTCTTGCTTTTACAACCAAAAATGTATTATTTCCAGGGTGCAACAAAAACTTGCTAAACTTTTTTCCCTCAGTATATATTTCTTATATTCTATATGACGTATAGTCTGTTGGGGTTTGCCTTAAACTGTACTGGCATATTGCTAGTATATTACCACTGTTTTTCAGTAATATTACTGCTTTGTTACATATAGTATACTAATTGGAACTTCTAACACCCTGTAGTATAAAAATTTGCATTTCAGTCGATTAACGTAAATATCGATTATTTTAATGAAAAAATCCAGTTGCATCTGCACCAAGCTTGAAAATAGTTCGTCTGAAAATAAATCAAGCAAAATTATGGTGCAGTAATATTGGAATGCGGTTCAAATGTACCCATACAAAATTGTATTGCAAGAAAAGGAAACAACAATTTTATTTTATATATGTAGAGGCGTTAGGAGTTCTTATATATATTGATATATATTGCTTCCATATTCAGAGAGATATTAGATATTTATCAGTACTAGTTGATCCACATATCAAAGTTGTACTCCCTCATTGTTGTTGTACAATACGTTATAGACCATATTAACTCATTATATTTACATTCCATAACTATATAAGAACTGTGATTTCATGTACTTATCCCACTGTGACATCCCATAAATTCCCCATTGTGACATCCCATATCTTGCACATTGTGACATCTCATATCTTCCCCATTGTGACATCCCATATCTTGCACATTGTGACATCTCATATCTTCCCCATTGTGACATCCCATATCTTGCACATTGTGACATCTCATATCTTCCCCATTGTGACATCCCGTATCTTCCCTGTTGTGACATCCCATACCTTCCCATTGTGACATCCAATATCTTCCCATTGTGACATAACTTATCTCCCCCATTGTGTTATATCTGGCCATGTACTCTTGAGCACTCGGGAACGGATGTGTCCAAGTGCACCTTAAAACTGAATTCAATTCATTAAAAAAACAAAACATTTTCAAAGTCGAAGTTCTCTAGCACTTCGCAATACCATAACATGCATATGCCTTATTGCATATATTCTCTTTCTGCATATTTTGGTAACTTTCACAAATGTCATGTTTATAAATGTTATGCAAGTATATAGTTAGATAACCGAAATGGTATAGATCTAAGGGTCATTGCAACACTGCTGTATTTTTTTTTGTATTTATATGTAGCCGTGACAGTGTTATGTTGACCCTTTCAAGAGGATCAGACCTGACATTTCACAGCAACACTGCCGTTACTATGTAGAAACAAAGAAAAAGATATTTCAAGTGTTGCCTTGAACCTCCCGATTTTAACTACATGTATTCTGAAGAAGGTTTGTTAATTTGTGTGGCTGAAGCAGTTTCATCCTTCAACCAGTCCTGAGACCCGAGTTTGTGACCAGCCATCATTCCTTGTTGTCATCATATTATCCCGTTGTATATTTAGTATAGACGTGTTCATGTAGCTATATATAGCCGTAGTTTTGCTTTACTAGGCAGCTGCCTTCATTGGAGTTCCTGTGCAGGAATCTCGAGTCAATCTAACCCTTTTTGTTGTGAGGATGGCGAGAGGAAGAATGTTTTTTAAGGGCTGTTCGCAGAATAACTTTCAGTTGGAATAGGAACGCCCAATATTTTGTATCCTGGTATTGGGGTTTGTTAACATGGTTAAGGGATTTACAATATATTCATGCTAACTCAAATTGATATGCCACTATTCCTGCTACAACCACGGTTATTTAATGGAATAGCCCTGTCAATAGGCCTCGATATATTGTAAAGAAAAATATACATTTGTAGTGTTAAAGGAAAGATGTTTTCGTTAAATATACTGGGAGTGAGGGAATGTCCAAGTAGGTGTAGTTTTCTATCTGTGTTTTATATATAGATTATGGTAAATAACTAGAGCAGTGGCAGAAAAACAATAAACGTGGCTCTAGCGTAAATGGAGTGTCTACAATAGAATTTGCAGCAACTCTGCAGTTCTGCAGCTGAGAAGGTTCTAGGCCCATTCTCCATATTTTATCTCAATGTAATTGGAGGATGAGCCTGGCATGTTCATTCTTGTTAGGCGCCATATAACCTTTCATGTGTTGTTGCGCCTTAAAACCCAATTCAATTCCTATGGTCAATGATCTATGATGGCCTTCATTTATGAAAGAAAATACTAATTAGTATCTCGTAGTAAACGATCATCAAGATTTAATATTAGTATAAGAATCCTTCATGGGTATCAGGTGAAGATAGGGAATTCCAACCCAAGGTATGAGTTTTTATCGGAACCGAAGCTCTGTCGAGGTTCCGATTAAAACACTTATAACGAGGGTTGGAATTCCCTATCTGAACCGAATACTCATGATAGATTCTTTTCCTTGCATATCAGAGACATGTTGTGCATTGATGTTGCCAGCTACTAATGTTTTGCATGTTTTCCTGCATACCTTTGCTTGACTTTTATCTTTACCCATAAAGATAAGACTTTCCGTCCCCCATGTAAAACATGGACAGCCTTATACGGTATGCAAGGAAAAAAACATCTTCCCTTTATGACAAATGATCACAGTATCTGTTAGTGATGGGCATTCGGTTCAAATGTACAACCGATCATCGGTTACAATCGGTTGCATGTAACCAATCAATCATCGGTTATAATCGGTTAATCAAAGTCTAGCTTGTGCATCTTAATCTGTGGTGCAGGCCTTGAACTTAGAATAATTTCTGATTAAGTATGTATTCTTTCCTGTCTTGTCTCTTATAAAATGCCATTGTTATTTCATGTTAATCAGCAAAATTAATTATAATTGATGCACATATGTTTATTTGTGTATATGCTCATTTTCACAAGTGTTATTCGTAACTGTTGTGTCCTGGATAATCAGGTTTATTTCGATGTTTAACATTAATTCTAACATGACCTGCGAAGTCTTTCATATACACAAAGAAGAGAGACAACTGTATTTTATTCTACGACGATAAAGTACAGCTGTTCCATTAATTCCCCGAGTATAATTGTTTGTCACGTGACTACCAGTGCAGTTAAACATATTGTACAGCGCAGAACTTTGCATACGGGGGTGCCCAATGGAACAGCCTGTAAACATAGCAGCCTGATTACCTTGACCTCCGAGATAACATATAGTGCCCCAACAATAGCGTAAACAATGGGGTTATTGTTGTGTTAGAATCGAAATAATAAATACGTACCTGTGTTTTATCGGTGAATAAAATACAGTTAGTCGTTCGGATGCGAGTAATTAAATCACTCGTTCTAACGCACGCATGATTTAATTACTACGCATCCGAACTCCTAACTGTATTTTATTCACCGCTAAAACACAGGTATGTCTTTATCATTTCTTAATTAAAGTGCATTTTTACATTTTATCGATGATTGATTATAGACTTTCATAGTCGATCATCGGAATCGGATGCCTAAGTAACCAATGATCGGTTACAATTGATTAATTGATACATCACTAATATCTGTAATAATGTCATTTCTGTTTAATTCTAAATCTTTATTTACATCTTTTGGTTTGTGTTGTTAATAACAGTTTGACAGATTTTGCTTTTAGGTTTATATAGGAAACAAAAGTGTGTTGTTTATTTTCTTTGAAATTATTATATCTGTGTACAAGAGAGCTATATTTAGATTACTATATTGACATTTGTATAGGCTTCATTATATCTAGGGTAATAGTTGAAGTTCCTGCATTAAAACTCCTTGCAAGTTTAGTTTATTTGTATTATGGTGCATGTATTCCAAAAACTTTTTTATTTTATTTATATTTTACTGTCAAGATAATATTTATTCAAAGCAAACTTTATGGTTAAGGCTTTTTTTTTAATAAATAGATATATTTTTTTGCAAATTAAACTTTTGCCTTACATATCAGTGTTATGATTAGGTAGGTTGCTTTGCAGCTGTTTTGAGAACTCTTTCCCTCTGCAATCTTTTTAGAAAAAAAATAATCTGAAATTGAATTGAATTGAGGTTGAATTGTTAGTTGTCTTTTATTGTAAAATATTGCGCCATGTTTATTAAAATAAAAGTTAAGAAATTAAAATTTATATCTAGCAAAATATTTCCGATTATATATAAATTTGTAAAGTTTACAGAGATTATATTTATATTATTAAAATAAAAGTTAAAACAATGTTGAATTTATATCTGGCAAAGTATATTAAGTTTATATAAACTGTTTATTTTTAAAGTGTATTGAAAGTATATTTATATTATTCAGTTGCTCAATCATTAAAACCAAAGGGGGTCGGAACGGTGTGGGGATAGCGTCCAAATGGCTTGGTGCAGAGTCCGAAGGCCCCAATTATCCAAAACCCACATTACTATGTATACCTAGTAATATGTGTTTTGGATGTTTGGGAGCTTATCCCAACACTATCCCAACACCGTACCTACTTTCTTTGATTAAAATAGTATAATGTTGACGTGTTCATTTAACAGCTTTATTAGGTCTACCGATCAAAGATGAAATTTGTGTGAACATCAAACAAAGATGTTATTAAAAGAAAATCATGCTACAATTATCAGGTCTTTGTCACTGTCTCAGATTTTGCAGAAAACAAAGTGGATACTTTTTTATTTTTGCTGAGTATATGTAGTGGGTCAAGGGTTAAAGTAACAATATTTCCAAATTTTACAAAATAGCTTTTTTACTAGATTTATATAATATAATGCAAATGCCTGTTAAAGGACTATTGGTTGGCCATCTTTGAAAACAAATCCAAAATCAATGCATATGGTCAAGTGAATTTTTCAACCAAATACGTATTTTAGGCCCGAGCAATGTCATCCATATAGTACATGACAGTCAACCCTATTGATGTGAACATAATATTAGAAAGAATACTTATAGGGCAGAAATTGTGCACTTTATATTCGAAAAGTTTGGTACAGTTTTACACTAACTTTTTTTTGTTTTTTTGAGAGAAATAAATTGGTCCATAGAACAATCATCTTATTCAGAAGCAATAGGGAAGACAGTAACAAAATATAAACATTTTGGTTTGTAGCTCGACTTTTCGCAGAAAAAGAGGGGAAAAAGGCAAACTATCCTATACACCCCGGTGTTGTGTCGGCGTTACTGTTAGTAACTGTTCGGTAAGCTCATATCTCGTAAACCGCCTGCCAGAACTCAATAAAAGTTCACATGTATTCAGTATAAATAGATAACATGTTACGCGCAAGTCACATAACTCTGCAACCTAGTTTGACAAAGTTATGCCCCTTTTGTTATTCAATTTCAATTTACTGTTTGTTTCTTGGTTAACCTTTTTTGGTAAGCTCATATCTCAGAAACTGCTCGATAGAATTCTTTGAAACTTTACACATGTATTCAATATCATAAAACATACTCGTGCAAACAAGTGCCATAACTATGTTGTGATTTTTTCGGAATTATGCCCCTTTTTCAACTTAGTGGCCCAATAAATAGAAAAGGCCTCGAAAGTCAAATGTGCAGTCATCTGACAGCTCTTGTTACGTTTCTATCTTTCGTAAATGGTTTACATGTATACACACACATAAGTTTAAATTACATAAAAGATGCAGTAGTTGGTGCTATGGAACCAAACAAATATGCAACCTTTATCGGAGTTGGATAAAACAGAAGTTTGACACCTTTCAGACACCAGAAAAAACAAACTCTCTTAATATATTAACTTTATTTGGCAATGTTTATTTGTGTCATATAGTTTATACTTAAAACATTTTCCCGGGTGATAGTGCAGAGTTTATATGGAATTTATAAATTCATTGCTTTAAATGTTTAAACATTTACCTCCATTGTGTAAACTTTTTGTAGTGTTCATATTACTTGACATTTTAAAAATAAAAGTTATTTCAAATCATAGTTGTTATTATTTGAATCCTTTTGTCAAAGTTATAGTCTAAAGAATGGACACAATACAATTTTTTTCAATTATGACAAGCTTACTTTCCCTGTCAGTATATGTTTATGCTCCTCAAAGGAAGAGCATAAAATAGAGCATAGAACTGCAATGAAACCACACAATGATAGAGGGCAGTGAGAGGAAGTGAAGAGCACAAGAAACATAACTCTATCTTTATTCCTATTACAAGTTATTGCCTTTTGTAGTTTTATACTTATAATTTTTGTGCGGAGCATACTGTAAGAACTACTAATGGGATGGCAAAGAAAATGACTAATGGGACTCCCAACTGCAATGAAACTTCACATAAAGAGAGAGGGCTAGAGAGGTCTAGAGAGGTCCAACTGTCTGTCAGTTTGTAATTGACAACAAAGTACATTACATTACTGGGAGCAGTCATCGGTTCTACCCATTTGTGTTGCCTTTTGGAAGAAAAATGCAATACATAGGGATCACTGTCATCCGTCGGTCCGTCACGAAAACTTAACGTTGGCTATAACTTTATCATTTCTCATGTTTCTTCATCAAACTTTCAATATATACTCATCATGACAACATTGACATGACCTTACTTACTAAATATAAAGGTCATTATATGGGTTAAATACAACTTTCTCATTTCTTGATATTTCTTCCTCAAACTCTCAATATGTACTCATCATGGCAGCACCGACATGACCATACTAAATATAAAGGTCAAGGTCACAGTGAAGGTCATTGTATGGGTTAAATACTAATTTTTTTCTTCATGAAAACTTAGGCCAGTTAGTCAATGTTATTTATCTGGGTCCAAAAAACCTTGTTATACTGACGTTTCGCGGAACACCCGTGTAGTTCTTGTATATGTAGCATATACATGAGTAATTTACGAGAAGATGCTCTTTGCAAAGTGGAGGATGCAGGATTTGAAAAAGTGGGTGAGGGTGAATCATATTTTTTCATTATTTCATAACTAAATTGGGTCGTGTCGGACATTTGATTTCCCTTGATTATTGACAAAATTATGCAGATTTCAGCTTGCTGGATGCCATAACTTCAGTAAATGTTTTCCTATATTAACTTTTGACATGAATGAATTTTTCAGTAAGATAAATTGACATAAGCAAATTGACAGATGAGTTATGGAGTATTGATTATGTTAAGGAACTTTTAGGTTGTGTATGTTATAACTTTAGTAAACAGCTTCTGATTTTCACCAAATCTGATTTGAAAGTTTGTTACAACAAGATATAGGATGAGTTTGAAAATTGAGCAAAATCAACACAAGCCTTACATAGTTCTTAAACGACGTTATTAAGTTCAAATTAGGATTTCAGCAGGTACATGTATGTGACAGTTTCCGATTTATACCAAATTTGAATGAAAGGTTTGTAGACAGTAAAAGAGTGTAATTAAGGCCATAATAAATTAATGCTAGATTCTCATCCCCGCCCGCCCCTGTTTTTTTATGCCGCCCAGGTAATTTTTATTTCTTCAAAAAAAATATTTAATTTTTTTTTTTTTTTTTTTTTAATAAAAATTGCTGGAAGCATGCATGAAACACTATTAAAAATGTGTTTTCAATCTTGCAAGTACTCAGTAGTATGTTTTACTATTTTTGCCTTGTGCCGAGGCCATTTTCCATTTGTCGTATAAAATAAAAACAAGCAAGGTTTTACGCAAGCATAAAATAGCTGCCAAAAGACAAGAAGTTAACATAATAATATATGAAGTCACGGGTGTTAAAACAATATTGAAAAAAAAAATGTTGTCACAGAGACATAAATACACCACGACCGTTTTTCCTTACATTCTTCCCGATTTTTACCATCAGTTCTTCCTACCAAGCATTTTAAATCAATGTGGGCAACCTCGCTTCTTTCTGTTCAAATACCTTGACATGCCTTACATATTGATTACAATTACCTTGTAACACGACGTGCTAGAGGTACACATCAGCACAGAAATACAATTGTTCACATGTAAGGGATAAGTGTGCGTTAGAGTGTGCATTACAACACATATAAACTGTTCACTGTTACCATGTATAATTATAAGATTACGTCAGCAAAGTGAAGTTATCAAAGTGAAAACTGTAAAGGACTTGCTAGCTTACCATCAGCAATAATGAAAACCAATGAAAATTTAAAAAAAAAAGAAAAAAGGGAAATCAGCTGGCTTGAACACTACCTTCCTGGGCACTAACCCGGCGCCTCTATCAACTGCGCTATTGAGGCTTGTGAATGTTTCATCGCTATTAATATACATATAATAGAATGATTACATGCTATATTTCAGTAGACTGGTTTGCGAAAACGTCATTTCAGCATGTGAAATGGTAACCTTTCAACATTACAAAATATGTGTTTATACCATTCAAGTTTTTCAGACGAGTTCTCTAGGAATTCAAGTTGTAAAGCATGCTTCTTGCCACTAACATGAGTCAGTCTGTTAACCATAGACAGATATAAAAGCCATATAAGATGGTATATTTACCCTGGTTACATTTAAATAAATCAAGTATTCACTAATATAAGCCAAAGGCAGCTGAATAAAAAATAAATTTCACCCCCACCCGCCCCTATTTTTAAATAAATTTGGATGAGAAACAAGCAATTAATTTATTATGGCTTAATAGAGGTTCTGGGGCTGAGAAACTGGTGTCTGTCCCTACACATCAGATTACACCCTTTATTTTACTCAGAGTTATCTAATAGTTTATACTTAAAGCAAATTAATTTTAACAATACTCCCAGGAAACTGCACATTTAGAGCTGCTATAATGTCATGGCTGTGTGGCATCAATGTATTATGTTATCATTACGTGGTCCGAGTCAGGGCTTCTAAAATTTTAAAATGCAAATCGGTCCAGGTTTTTAACTGCCGTAAGAATCGCGCTTATTTTGAAAAAATCACTAAAATCGCCGTACCCCACACCATGTCAGCTGAACCATGAATTTTTTCCGTTCAGTCATTGATATAGAGAACTATTTAAAATGTATGTTTGTATTATATTTGTATTATTTCTAACTTACTTTATCACAATTTGTACATTTTAATGACTGACATCATGTCTTCGCTTTACTGAATGAATAATTTTCACTCAATATTAATATTGTTGATCATTTGAGGAATTGAACCGGAAGTGGCTAATAAACCGGGTAGGTATAAAACGCGGACTAACACGCGCGGACTAGCGGATTATATACGATTTTACATACGATTTTACATAAATTTGAGTAATATCGTTTTTCATCAATTAGCTTAATTAATACCAAATGTTACGACTAACGCAAACAATTTCGGTCCGACTTAAAAAAAAAACGGTGTCATGTTTGATCATTTTCCTTAATATTATACTTAAAGTTATTGTAAAAAAAAATCAAACAAACAATTAACACATCTCGGTATTTTAATGACGCAAACAAATTTCAGTCCCAGCTTTGGCCACTTAAAAAAACAAACCGACACAAGCAAACAGGCTAACACCTTACGACTAACGGTATATCAAAGAAATCACAGACGGTAACACTCTGAGGACCGACAAACCGGCGATTTTAGAAGCCCTGGTCCGAGTATTAACGTTCATACCCTATCCAACCCTTTCTCCAAGAAGCAAAAACGAGGTTGGCTGAGTTACGTATGAAATAAACCTGTATTTTGTCTTAAAAAGTTTCAATATTGTAAAATTAAAACATTTAATAGGTAATTTTAAGCAGGATATCGCATTCTTTTAGTAAAGAATGTTTTGAAACGTGTTTTATTGAAGAAATATCCGTTATAAAATCCTGCTAATTTAAACTCTCCCATTAAATTCCGTCAAATTCAAACAATCTTTCCTTTGTTGTTTTTTTCAGTAAATATCAATAATGATTGGTGTATTATGTTTATCAACGCAATTATTTTGTGTTGTATAAGCTAAAAGTTACGGACATTGTCTCTTTCAATACCGAGCATAGACTGCTCCACAGCGTTTTACTGAAACGAGACATACGCAGTGAAGCCGTCCATATCGAGCAATTTTGTAGGCTAAAATCCGATTAGCCAATCGTAAGGTCAATCTGACGTGACCTCCAATGCAGTGTTGTCAGACCCTTGTAGTGTAGAGTATCATAGCGTGATAAAGGGTCTGATTTTAATGAGATTGGTTCAATGGAGAAGATTGTAAAAAATGAACTGGCGGTTAGATTTGACGTTTTATTTTTCTTATCACATTTCAGTAACAAATATATGGCTGGCAACAATGAGCTCATATTTATTACATATACGTATATTACATAACTGACGGGAAATTCAATACAAAAAAATATATATACAATATAAATTATCTGTACAGCTATTTAATAACACGCTATATTATAATTATAACACAATGAAAAATCAATGGGCATTTACAATGACCCAAACCAAGACGTAACACAGTATAAGGAATAATAAGAGTTTCTGAATGGACAACTTGTTCTTCTTGTTTATACGATAGAATAGCTAAATTTCGACAACATGATAAAAAGACTAGAAAATAAATCCGAAATGAATTCTCCCAAACATTTCAATAACTCAGTTTAGTAAAACATACAGTTCATACAATTCAAATTTGGAAGAATGTAATCGAAGAAGGTTAAAAAAAGGAAATTCTAACGATGACTATTTCATTTATGTTTTATGGATTTTGGACACGCACTTCTCATGACGAGATCACACTTAGTTTATACCTCCTGCCAAGTCAATACATCAAATTGAATTGGACTTTATAGTCGCACCAACAGCTACGGTCAAATGGTGACTTTCCAGCTTCCATTGGTGGAGAAAGAACCCCATGTGCCACTCCGGGCAATTTTCATGCACAGACGGGCACCTGGGTAGAACTACTGACATTACGCAAGCCAGCTGGATAGCTTCCTCACTTAAAGATTCCTGGTCCTATGAGGGCTTGAACCCACTGCGATGAGGGTTAAGTGATTTTAAGTCAAAAACTTTAACCACTGGGCCACAGACGTCCCGGCCAAGTCAATACATAAATGAAAAGAATATATGGTAAGTATTTTTTAGAAAATGAATTAAATAAGATAATGGGTTTACATGTGCAAATACGTCAAATAATGGAAAAAGCGGTTCAATAACAAAATCTCCATATTCCTTACCCCAAATCTACAGGACCTAGCTCCTCAGTTGGCTTTTAGGAAGTTGACAGGTATGTAAGTGGAGTTGTTTTTGTAAACTGATGTTTTCAAAACAAATGACACATAAATGCCTTTAGCAGGAGTTTTGCAACAATAATAATGAAGTAGCAAAGATAATTTTGTATATTGGGTGCAAACATTTGACTTATTTACAAAAGATCAACTTCATGTTGTGGCAAATATTTTGAAAAGGGCCAATGCTACCAGCTTGGCGCTGGGTACAAATAACTACGCTGGGTACAAATAACTAAGGAATATTTTATCAAATGTAAAATAGTCTCCTACTCAAGAGTAAAGCAGTCGGTTTAGAAGCAGTAAATTATGCTAAAGATGTTCAACTAATTATTTTGATCCCAAAGAAATCTATGTTTTATTCTATATAATAATAATCTATATTTCCAGATAAACTGAATTAAATTGGGATTTACGGCACCACAACACATTTTCGGTTATATGGCACCAGGACGGATATGAACTTTTTGAATCATTTATAAAGACGTGAGGCATGGATTCAGAAACTTCCCAACTGCTGGAGAAAACATTACTCCAACTGCAAATATAAAAATACTTATGACGCTTCTTATGATCAAGCTGTGTCCCAGTTCTTGTTCTCCTTTCATGCAGTTCTAAAAATGCCACGCTAAAGTGTCTGCTGGTCTGTGACCAGACAGGCTTAAATGTCATAAACATGAACAAAAAAACAATATGAAATATGACAAATTGAGCACTGAATAAATTTATGAATAAGTGACATTATATATCGTTATATATCTGCATTATACCAATTGCATTATTTCACGCTAAAGTTTGGAGTGCTCCAAATCGATGTAAATAAATACTGAAAAGGGGATCCCTTGGAAGCAACCAACATGAACAAGAGAGAAAAGTAGCAGACTCAGTTTGCCTAAGTCTGTTCATGAGAGGTAATAGTAGTTGCAACACCTCTCACGCCCACTACCACCGGCTTAACCCGTAACCAGCTAAGCATGACTATAATAGCCTTTGCGTCCATTGTAAACCCAGATCAGCCTGCGAGAAACTCCCCTTTGTAACATAAATGGAATGGTCTTAATTCAAAGAAAGAATAGTCCATTATATATATATAGCGGTTGAAGGGTTACGCATTATTCTACTTTAAAGTCACAATGACTGGGCTTGATGCAAAGGACCAAGCACTACTGAACACTACAGTGAAATAACTGGAGTATCTGAGCACATATTCACTGTTCATGCAATGCACACATAATGGATATTGTGATGATAACTATCTTATAACACTCTGTTGGTGTCCATCTAGTGACTACATAGCCCAGTTCGATAAGCATCCAAAAATTACATCCTCTTCAAAGCTCTTCAGCTTTTGAGACAAGAAAAGCGTGATTTGCTAAGAATGGTTTTATTCGTAAATCAAAAGTTTTGCTGGAAAAATCTGACAATAAAGGGACAGACAACAATGATGAATAGCTAATGATCATATATAACAACTGTGCATATATGAAATCAAGCTGTTAAATAGGTCAAGGTCATGGAAATATTGGTATGTTGATTAGCTAAGGATCTTATATAACAACTGTGTAAATATAAAACCAATCTGTTGGACAGTATACAAACTTCTTAAGCATGAGCTGACGTTGTGCGCAGGCCGCCCAGCGTCACTTGTAATCTACTAAGGACATAACTTTATGAGTTTTATTAAAAATCGTGATTGCCGTATGTCCCTTTTACTTTTCCAATTAAATATGCTAGTGGTTTCTAATCTCTAATTTATTTACATTGTTAGTAACATTGTTAGTCTACTTTATGCCTCGTGAGTCTGTTATGGTAACTTTAAACATCTTTCCTGGTCACTAACTACATGTCCTATTTACTGCAAAGGTATTCGGGGAGTAGCTTAGACTTCGACTAGACCTTTTCAGAAGAAAACAACTAGCTTAACATTAAAAACACTAGTTATAGTAATATAGATTATTTTTTTTATAATTTGTGTTTTTAATGTTTGTTTAGTATTGAAATGATGTTGCTAGTTATAGTAATATACATTTCTATTTTTTTTTAATTTGTGTGTTTTTAATGTTTGTTAGTATTTAAATGATGTTTTCAACACACAATTGTTGTTGTTTTCTTCTAAAAAGGTCTAGTCTAAGTCTAAGCTACTCACCAAATACCTGTGATTTACTATAATGATACAGAAATGTGTGTATGAAACAAGAGTTTGCAGTTTTAAAAAATAATTAAAAAATGTGAATGTGGGTAAATGTGAATATGGTTCGACTAAGCAATGTCAGTAACGTGTATGAAGGGCAAGAGACAAAACGGGCAGTAGGGATTCCATGTGATGACTAAGGCAGTTTTTTTACAAGCATGGTAACCAACTTTGAAGTAGAAGAGTTTGATCTGTCCAAGGCTAAAATTATTAATATTTTCAATTGTTTTTAAAACTAGAAATGTGTCGTTGGAACACGGATGCTCCACAAATTGAGAAAACACATAATTTTATGGTTCTGTACATCTTCAATGACAACAACAGAAACTGTGGTATTCATGGTACTGTACGTCTCCATGATAAATAGAACACCAGATCAAGCCTCGCCTGATAAACCTGATTGAAAAAGCACTGTTTTGCATTTGAATTTTCATAAAACAAAATTTAAACTCCAGGTTTGCAAATGTGGACCATAAAATAACAACACGGCTGCAAAGTATATACACCATTACTTGAACCCAAGCTTATAGCAACAGGTATCAAACATAAGTTCATATTTATTTTAAAGTATTTCTCAAGCTGAATACCCCATAATATTATATTTACAAATACTATATACATGTGTATAAATAATAAAGTATCACAGATATTAAATATAATTTCTCTGGACGGAGAATTGGAAAGAAATCTCATCTTAAACACTAAAAAAAATTTAGTTTAATAATTAAGTTATGTACCCATATTGGTAATTCGCTTTGAAATTGCATGGAAAGATGGACAAAACAGAGACTGAATATTTTTAATGACACTACCGGTAAATATTCGTTTATTTAGAAATACATTTTTATCTGTATCTCCTTTGTATTGGCTATAAATGCAAAATAAATATTGAAGGAAAATTATGCCGAGTATTTATTTCATATAACACATTTTAAGATTTCAAATACCTTGATCATATTGTGAAATCAAAGCTGTGTATTTATTAATAAATCAATTTATCATGCTCTCAATTATTCTGCAAAAGACGTAGCATGTGTGGACTAGGTAAAGAATGTGGTAATTAATTGAAAATATTAGATTTTCAAAATTTCAATACAATTTCAAAGGGATTACATACTGCAGACATAGGTATTTTTTCTACCAACATCCTAATTGGGCCTTAACATATCAAGAACAAAGTTTTTGTGTCCCCAACCCGAATTTCCACGAGGACATTTGTAATGGACAGTGGTAGCCATTATGATGCCAAATTTCATTCAAATATATGAACACATGACAAAGGTTACAGCAAGATTTTACATGTGACTGGACAATGAGATCAGCTCACCGACATGGCACTGCAAGTGATCACTGGATGTCAGCCATGTCTTTTCAGTGTCAAAACAAAAATACTCTTTATTTTCAGATCATGATTATTCCCAGAGACAAAAAAAACAACTCTGGACATCCAACTAATGGCCTCTGAAAGACTAGCTCCAGTATGGGGCTTTATGCAGAGTAGATGTGAGAATCATAGCTGTAATGGTACCTATTATGCAGCCTATAGAAAATATAGGCAAGTGTGCGGCTCTATCTGAACTTTCCGTCTGGGTTTCTAAAGACACCATGCAATGCCTGCATAAACAACTGCTGTATTTCAATTGACTAAACCCTGGTGGGTACAGAATAGAAAACCATCAGAGCCAAGATTCTACCAGCTATTGGAAGAGCGTAAAGTCAAAACTATAATTGCACTTCAGTCAACAAACTGTGTTTGTTTTTTTTATAAAGAAATTACCCCGCGCACCTTTCAATTATATCTGTCACAAGCAATGTTATTCTAACATTTAAAACACCCAGAAAACATTTACATTTAAAAAAAATTAAATTATCAGCCATGACTAATAAAGATTTTCCAAAGTTTAATTTGCTATTAATAACTCAGTATTGGATAGGGGGAACATTGCAAACAATACCAGTTATATTGTAGAGATATCTCAATATACTATGGGTAGACATACCTAAAGATGCTATGGAATGACACAAACATTTCAACTGGAATGATCAATTATTTCTGAAGCATCTTGACACAAATGGCAGGTCTATTCCAGCGTGTAGCAAGTTTTAAAGATACCTTAAACGGTTTTGGAGCAATGATCCGGAAAATTTAAACATAATTCTCCAATGCTACTTTTCCACGTGTCTCGCTGTCTAAACACAAAAATGTTGTCCATGCATTGGCTGAAGTCAAATCTCTGTAGATTTCCGTGCAAATTTCCACATATAGACCACAGTTCTATAATCCATTTACGTGTGAGCACATTAAAGTATGGACTATCTTAATGTAATTTTTAAACGTAACATATAAATATCTGTTGTTCTATCACTAGTCTAACGGAGCATCAGACAGATTCGTACTCTCTCTGCCAGGCTGCATATTTGTCCTTCATTGACCTGCCAGATGGCTTAGTCCGTTCTATTGCCTTTAATACATCCGTGGTTACGATTGTGTCTAAACGTATATGCAAGTCTTTCACTGAAAATAAAGATGGAAGTACATCTTTAATTGGAATTTGGTTTAAACATATTTTATTGCAACATTTTTACAACACATATATATTGGTACAATACATAGTTAATAGGATTGGAACGAAAGAAAAATCTTATAGTTCCTCTCCTTAGAAGAATCAAATCAAATTGGAATTTGCTACACTGAGGGTTCGCTACACTGACGGTTCAATGCAACACCATTATAACTTCATATAAATTAAGAAGATACAACAGTGTTGCACTGAACCTTTGATACATCCCTCAATGTATATATGAAGGTGTTTCACTGAAAATACTGAACCTTTGATACGTCCCTCAATGTATATATGAAGGTTTTTCAGTCTCAATGTATATATGAAGGTGTTTCACTGAAAATGCTGAACCTTTGATACGTCACTCAATGTATATATGAAGGTTTTTCACTGAAAATACTGAACCTTTGATACGTCCCTCAATGTATATATGAAGGTGTTTCACTGAAAATACTGAACCTTTGATACGTCCCTCAATGTATATATGAAGGTTTTTCAGTCTCAATGTATATATGAAGGTGTTTCACTGAAAATGCTGAACCTTTGATACGTCCCTCAATGTATATATGAAGGTTTTTCAGTCTCAATGTATATATGAAGGTGTTTCACTGAAAATGCTGAACCTTTGATACGTCACTCAATGTATATATGAAGGTTTTTCAGTTTCAATGTTTTTATGAAGGTGTTTCACTGAAAATACTGAACCTTTGATACGTCCCTCAATGTATATATGAAGGTGTTTCACTGAAAATACTGAACCTTTGATACGTCCCTCAATGTATATATGAAGGTTTTTCAGTCTCAATGTATATATGAAGGTGTTTCACTGAAAATGCTGAACCTTTGATACGTCCCTCAATGTATATATGAAGGTTTTTCAGTCTCAATGTATATATGAAGGTGTTTCACTGAAAATGCTGAACCTTTGATACGTCACTCAATGTATATATGAAGGTTTTTCAGTTTCAATGTTTTTATGAAGGTGTTTCACTGAAAATACTGAACCTTTGATACGTCCCTCAATGTATATATGAAGGTGTTTCACTGAAAATACTGAACCTTTGATACGTCCCTCAATGTATATATGAAGGTTTTTCAGTCTCAATGTATATATGAAGGTGTTTTACTGAAAATGCTGAACCTTTGATACGTCCCTCAATGTATATATGAAGGTTTTTCAGTCTCAATGTATAAATGAAGGTGTTTCACTGGAAATGCTGAACCTTTGATACGTCACTCAATGTATATATGAAGGTTTTTCACTGAAAATACTGAACCTTTGATACGTCCCTCAATGTATATATGAAGGTGTTTCACTGAAAATACTGAACCTTTGATACGTCCCTCTATGTATATATGAAGGTGTTTCACTGAAAATACTTAACCTTTGATACGTCCCCCAATGTATAAATGAAGGTGTTTCACTGAAAATACTGAACCTTTGATACGTCCCTTGATGTATATATGAAGGTGTTTCACTGAAAATGCTGAACCTTTGATACGTCCCTCAATGTATATATGAAGGTTTTTCAGTCTCAATGTATATATGAAGGTGTTTCACTGAAAATGCTGAACCTTTGATACGTCACTCAATGTATATATGAAGGTTTTTCAGTTTCAATGTTTTTATGAAGGTGTTTCACTGAAAATATTGAACCTTTGATACATTCCTCAATGTATATATGAAGGTGTTTCACTGAAAATCAAAATGGAACTTATCTTTTAATTGGTTAAACAAATCAATAACTCAGTGATACTATACCTTTAATTAAGCCCATCTATATTAGTCTTAACCGGGTTTTACCAGTGGAAAGAATCAGCTAGCCAATTCTTTCCTCCCCTAGTCGAAAGAATTTGCTGACTCCCACCTCCGACACAAACCCCACCCACCCTACATTATTTTCTTTTTTAAATAGTGAACTCCCAATAATAGTATAACTACCTTCTGAGTGGCTGTTCTCTAATGCATCAAATATCTTCCTGACAGGTCTCATTGCCGCCTCCTTACACACTAGCTTGATATCTGAGCCCGAGTAACTGTCAGTTTTCTGGAAATAAAATACCACGCATAACATGGGGCAACTGAGGGGGAAGTACTGACTCGGTCCTTAACAGTCTTTTTACACAGTTTTCTCCCTTTATAAGATAGTATCTGTATCTGGACCCCGTTTTATGAAACAACGTACGACCATTTTGATCGTAAATCAATTTCTTAAATGCTTCACTATTAATTACACTTTTCAAATAAATGTGATTTCATTTCATTATCTTAAACATGTGATATTTCTGCACGACGTGCACACATAACAGTCTACAATTGAATGCTTAGGTGAAAAAAATGGACGATTTTAAAATTTGAGACTTATAGTAAGATGTTTAATAAAACAAGGTCCAACAGGATACTCCCATCGTTCATATTGAAATCATAGGCAGGTCAGTTCTCTGTGGTGACCAGCCACATTTCCTGGGTTTAATATAACCAGTACTCAATACTCACCTCTCCAAGACACACTTTTTCACATACATGTACTAACAAATATATAGCAAGAGTGTTGTACTTGAGACAAAAGCACTGAACTGTTTCACTTTTATTTGTTTATGGTTTGTTTGTTTCCTGGGTAGAACCAGTACTGTACACCTCCCGCCATCCGTAAGAATCGACACATCCTCTCTTACAAGTCGAGCTCCCAATGGGATTCAAACCCGCAGTGGTGAGAGGCTAAGGTTTACAATGCAACGTCGTTAACCACTCAGCCATGGAGATTTGTTTATGGAATCAAGAGCAGATTTGTTTATTTAACAGTTAAAAAAGCGATGTCAATGAGGTAATAAATGCTAGATTTTGACAAAGAAAAAGTTTAAGCGATGTCTTAAGATTATTGCTAAGCGTTTTATTTTAAGGATGACTTGGTGACATCTCATCTACTGACAAAAAACACTGAATATAGCAACAAAAAAATTCCCTGTTTTTCTACATAAGATATACAGCAAACAGCTAACATCACAGGTGTAGTCAAGTCCAAGAATAAACATCATGACTGACAATGTTCAAACTTACCAAGGCTAATAAATCGTAATCCAAGTCAGAAAGAAGTTCTAATCCTCCCTCAGCAGGGTTGACAACCCGCGGTAGATGGTGTTTAAACATGGCCTTCCTGGCCTCGTAAGTGGGAAGGTCGACCAAGATTCTCTTCTCCAATCTTCTCAACATTGCATGGTCCAACTCCCTGAAAAAATATGTTAGTGGGAAATAATATTTTTACAAATCTAATGCCCTTATTTTTTTCATGTATCTAATGTCCTCATTTTCTTTGTTCACAATTCTAACGGAAACTTTTTTTACAGATCTAATGCTCTCGTTTTTTTCTTCACAATTCTAATGGATACTTTTTTCACAGATCTAATGCGCTCGTTTTTTACCCCACAAATCTAATGCCCTGATATATTTCACAAATCTAATGCACACTTTTTTCCCCTACAAATCTAATGCCCTCATTTTATTCACAAATCTAAAACCCTCATTTTTTTCACAAATCTAATGCCCTGATTTCAATTTTTATATGAAATAAAGAAGGACTTTTTGAAATGGTGCAATATAGTTTGAACTAAAAGGGGAAAAAATATTTCAAGAATTAAAAAAAAGAGTCTCACTGCATATAAGGGAGGGTTTACAGGTAACGACTAGGGTGCTGACTTACCACGGCAGATTGGAAGCTGCCAACAAGAAGACAAGATCATCAGTTTTAGCAAGACCATCCATCTGTACCAGCAGCTCGGTCTTCATACGACGACTTCCCTCATGCTCCCTGGAATATAACGCAATATTTATACATATTTTGCCCTTGCTTCCTACACATTATTGCTTGATAGCGATCTTGCACACCAAGTTTGGTGTATGTAGGTATATCTTTTTTGAGGAGTAGGGGACAAAATTGGCAACAATAGGACGGACAGCTGAACGGACGCACATACGGACGGACAATGTCATTTATATACCCCAGCTTTCTTTCACAAAGGCGGGGAATAAAAATTAGGAACAAAGTAAAATCAGGCATCCCATTATGAAGCTACCTGTGTTGAGTAATGGGGGACTGACTGAACTCGAAAAATCCAAACAACAATGCCAGACAAACCAATACTTACCCACCACCACCTCCACCCCTCTGGCTCATGATGGCTTCCAACTCATCTAAGAATATAGTAGATGGGGCGTAGAATCTCGCCATCTCAAATAATACCTGTAAAATAATATGCGATGAAGAAATAAATGTTACATAATTGTATGTCATTCAAATCCAAGTTTACTTCCAAATTCGACCAATGTTTAACACTATTTAATATCAATATGTAACACTATTTAATATCAATATTTAACACTATTTAATATCATAAAACAGGAGTTGCTGAAGATTATATGTTATAAATGAATATATTTTTAGAATTTATACAGACTACATTTGCAGCATACAACTTGCTGGCTCACTCACTTGCTCGTTCATTCATTTTAATTCTTTATCCTTAATTCACTTGATAATATCATAATTTGAGTAATAAATATTCAACACATAAGATTACATTTGGAAGGTTACCATGGAGACAATGATGACGGAACTGATAATGTCCAATCAGAATTCAAAGTATGGTCAAACTCTTTCAAGGTCTTATCTCATCGTAATTCCAGAGTTACTTTAAACTGGCTTAGATGTACTCTACTGATATATCCGTGTTTACAGTAAATGAAGTGCTGCATAGAACACAGGGTCACTAAGTGTACATCGGGGACGTACATCAGATGTATGCTATTTGGCAGTATAAAACCAACGAAGAAGACATGCATACCCTGACTAGTTTCTCTGAGTCGCCTCTCCATTTACTGACAATACTTGAAGCAGATATGTTGAAAAATGTTGTATTGCATTCTGTGGCTATGGCCTTGGCTAGCAGTGTTTTACCAGTACCTGTAAACAAAGAAACACATTACAATAAATACCAAAGGCATTACAGCTGTAAAGCAATGTTAGTTTGTCAAGAGAATGTTTATGTTAAACCAACTCTGTCCTGTCGCCAATATTTTGAGTTAAAACAAGATGTAAAACACTAATTACTAGACATTATTAAATGTGTGTAATTTAAAGGCATTTTGAAAAGCTAAATACCATTTAATATAGCATGTCCCAGAAACTTCTAATGTATATTATGTATATATATACAAACATTTTTAGGTGAAGGGTTACCTATTGGGATATGCAGCATCCCATTTTACCAAATGGCAATTTCCCATTACTAATGAGCACCACCAAGTGGCAAGTTTTGGCGGGCAAGTTTGCTAACCATCATCAAGTGGCAAGTTTTCTGTGAGCGGGCAAGTTTGTTAACCGTCATCAAGTGGCAAGTTTTCTGTGAGCGGGCAAGTTTGTTAACCGTCATCAAGTGGCAAGTTTTCTGTGAGCGGGCAAGTTTATTAACCGTCATCAAGTGGCAAGTTTTCTGTGAGCGGGAAAGTTTGCTAACCATCATCAAATGGCAAGTTTTCTGTGAGCGGGAAAGTTTTCTAACCATCATCAAGTGGCAAGTTTTCTGTGAGCGGGAAAGTTTGCTAACCTTCTAATTATTCCTGTTCTAGTTGTACAACAGAGGCAACATTTTCTATATTATATCCAGTCTCAAAATTGTATTCCCAGTGATTAATATTTAACTAACGGCTATAAGTTATCTGATCTTCTTTTACAAAGTAACTTACCTGGGGGACCGTACAATAACAATCCTTTCCAGGGACTCAATATGCCTTTAAACAACTGTGGATACTGAAAAAAACATCTTTAATTTTAATGTTTATACAGAAATGCAACACAGAATAGCACAAAAAATCAAGTGTTAAATTTGGATCATGGTATTGAGAAATAGCAGACATCTGAACTGCTTGCTGCCTATTTCTGCCTATTTCAGACACATTTTAAAATTAGATAGATTCACATCCCTTAGTAAAAGGATACTTGGCATAGCATTGCTTTTGATTGATTGATTGAATTGGATTTTATAGTCGCACCAACAGCTGAGGTCATATGGCGACTTTCAGCTTATACTGGTGGAGAAAGACCCCAGGTGCCCCTCCGGCCAATTTTCGTGCACGGGCGGGCACCTGGGTAGAACCACCGACGTTCTGCAAGCCAGCTGGATAGCTTTCTAGAATTGCTTTTGAAAGGCTATACTGGAGATGTAATAACACAATACATCTCTGGCTGTAACACCGACCTCATGATGCTACATCAATATTAAAGTGTGAAGTGCGTCATCAAAAACAACAACAACAACAACAATATGACAAACTATATAAATATGTTATCTCTTATCATTCTTGTCAAAAATCTGCATACTTGCTGACTAAAATTTTACAAGAACATTATATATCTCTTTTTTTCGTTTAAAACATATTGTAATATTTACATTAACACTGTTATTTTCGGATGAAGCATTCACAGCAGTTTTCCTTTTAGAGCGCTATATAATAATTAAAGGTAGGATGTACCTGAATTCTTAGTCCGCACTCTATTGTGCCATAAAGAGGAGGGATCATAAACCTTTGTACTACACACATACCTTAATTGGATAGACTACGGCCTCCTTTGACAACCTCTTGGCTTCATCTAGACCAATTATGTCATTCCATATAACATTGGGGTTAGTAGAATATATATCCTGCAATAAAGACGGGGAGAACAATTTGTGAAGACAGATTTTCATCACATACATTGAAAAAGATTATAACAATACTTGTAAGGGTCCTTTCTAAATGCCATGTCAATTATCAGCTGAAAACTATCATGTATTCAAGTTTGTGGAGGATAAAAACTGATACAACATAGCCACACATTAACTGATTAAAATGTTCATACCCCACAGTCGTGTCATTTATCAACTGAAAACAATCATACTTTTTTTTAATTAGCTAATTCTATACCTGTTGTAAGCGATTTGCTTATAAGGTACTTCTTGATTGTCTTCCTGGGTAGAACCAGAACTAAGCAATACAGATAAAGTGTCTTGCTCAGGGACACATGTGTGGTTATGGCGGGGATCATGAGTCCAACGCTCTACCACTACACCACAGCGCTCGGATCCACATGTAATCCATTTTGTGGAGGAAAAAAACTGATACAACATTATAAGCCACAAATGTAACTGATTAAAATGTACCTACCCTACTTATATTTTGCGCCAACTCCCTCCACTCATTGTTATAACCAACATATCCACCAAGCGGCTTTAACAATTTGTCCTGAAATATATTTTAAGATAACCCTTGAAGGATGTCCAAGTGACAATTAATAGGCCTTTAAAATGATGAGAGTGTCATGACCATTCACTCTGCGCTGTGACTTCCACGGCAAGATAATTTAAAAGGATGCGAGTGTCGTTCACTCTGGCTGGGGCCTCATTAGACGCGTGCTTGTATGACAACAATGACATTAGTGTTAACAGTATTGGTACTTCAGTTTCTGCACCAATTCACTTTACCAGAAAGGAGCATTAGAAGCTGAAACAGTTCATTTAATCTTTACTCACAGTATAAATTTATTTACAAAGATTGGGGAAAAAAAAAAAGTGCTAGAAACTTAAATGTATAAAAGTGTTGTTGAAAAAAACTTAATTCTTAAAAACATCCACTATGCTTGTCCCAGAACATTACTATGACTACAGACGTTGTCAGAATAAAGTCACTATGCTTGTCCCAGAACATTACTATGACTACAGACGTTGTCAGAATAAAGTTTGGACACATTTACATTTCTATGGTTGAAAGATCGGGATTTCTCAGTGAAAGTAAATTCATAATATATTTAACTGCTTGGTTTGACTGTAATGAAATCCTTCATTTGCATCTGCTCGTTAGTGAAAAGAACCACACACCTACCATCTCCTGAAGGATTTCCCTATAATCGATCCAAGCAGTTAAATAATCTCTATATATTATTCAGACTTTTATGATGTCAGAATGCTATAATAGACACGGTCATTTAAGCAACTTGCAATGAGCAACTTGAACCAAACATTCACAGCATCAGTAATATAGTGTGTGCACGTCGGCAGTTTGCATCCTGGGGTACTTACGTTACTAGTGCTGTTACCAGTGCCGTTACCAGGGCCAACAAGGTCGTTGGATCCCTCCTCCACGTTGAGTCTCGTGGCATCATTCAGCATTGCACGTATATCAATGATCTGTCCTGGCTGAAACAGAAAACAACATAATGCATCATTATGGTACAGCTGTAAGATACCATGTATTACAGTACACCTGTAAGATACCATGTATTACAGTACACTTGTAAGATACCATGTATTACAGTACACCAGTATTACAGTACACCCGTAATATACCATGTATTACAGTACACTTGTATTACAGTACACCCGTAAGATACCATGTATTACAGTACAGCTGTAAGATACCATGTATTACAGTACACCCGTAAGATACCATGTATTACAGTACACCTGTATTACAGTACACCCGTAAGATACCATGTATTACAGTACACCTGTAAGATACCATGCATGTATTACAGTACACCTGTAAGATACCATGTATTACAGTACACCTGTAAGATACCATGTATTACAGTACACCTGTAAGATACCATGTATTACAGTACACCTGTATTACAGTACACCTGTAAGATACCATGTATTACTCTGTGTTTAGTGGGAACGAATGTATTAGCGAGCATCGCTGTATTGTTTGCGGGCTGTTCTTTGATGCCAAAATCTCAGATGTTGCACATTAAAGTTTGCTTCTTACAATTAAATTGTACAACCAGTAAAATGATCACCTTAGTGCCCTGAATCTGTATCAAGTTATAATGAAATACTCCAGATCACCTTAGTGCCCTGAATCTGTATCAAATTATAATGAAATACTCCAACATTAGAATCTGTGAAAACTTACCAATAAATATTTATTTTTTGGAAATTAGCTTGGAAAAACTAAGTCATGTATCAAACACACCGAGTGTCTTGACACACATGTGGACTATATCTGGTAAAATGCTGACTTTCTAATAAATAAAACAAAATATCTAATATATTTCACAAACTTTTTGTATTTCCTTAAATTTATTTTTAAATGAACAAGTTATAGCTCTTAAATTTCGTAGAAAAATATAAAAACATTATTAAATAAAAGTTCAAATAGAAACATCACACATTTGAAAATAACGTTCCGACTTAATCTGACGTTTGATAACTGGCGCTTAGACCATAATAAATTAATTGCTAGTTTCTCATCCAAATTTATTTCAAAACGAGGATGAAATTTTATTTATTTTTTATTTTAATAACAAATGGCCTCGGCACAAGGCAAAAATAGTAAAACATACTACTGAGTACTTCCAAGATTGAAAACACATTTTTGATAGTGTTTCATACTTTAAGCACTTTTTTTTTATTATTATTATTATTATTTTTTTTTTTTTTTTTTGGTAAATTGTTAATTGTTTTGAAGAAATAAAAATTACCGGGGCGGCATAAAAAAACGGGGGCGGTCGGGGATGAGAATCTAGCAATTAATTTATTATGGCCTTATTGTTGTTTTATTTTGTTTAAATTTTGTCCCCGATTTACTGTCAGTGCAAAATGCTCAAGGGTATAAAACACTTTAAAATATTAGTTTTACCAAGTTTCACAAAAACTATACCGATTGTTGTTATTGGTCAGGTGTTGAATGGTTGTGAATTTACCGATTGTTGTTATTAGTCAGGTGTTGAATGGTTGTGAATATACCGATTGTTCTTATTGGTCATGTGTTAAATGGTTGTGAATATACCGATTGTTGTTAATGGTCAGGTGTTGAATGGTTGTGTATATACCGATTGTTGTCATTGGTCAGGTGTTGAATGGTTGTGAATATACCGATTGTTGTTATTGGTCAGGTGTTGAATGGTTGTGTATATACCAATTGTTGTTATTGGTCAGGTGTTGAATGGTTGTGTATATACCGATTGTTGTTATTGGTCAGGTGTTGAATGGTTGTGTATATACCGATTGTTGTTATTGGTCAGGTGTTGAATGGTTGTGTATATACCGATTGTTGTTATTGGTCAGGTGTTGAATTGAATTGGATTTTATAGTCGCACCAACAGCTAAGGTCATATGGCGACTTTCCAGCTTCCTTTGTTGGAGGAAGACCCCAGACGCCCCTCCGGGCAATTTTCGTGCACGGGCGGGCACCTGGGTAGAACCACCGACGTTCCGCAAGCCAGCTGGATAGCTTCCTCACATAAAGATTCCTAGGCCCCTGAGGGCTCGAACCTACAGCGGTGAGGGACAAGTGATTTCAAGTCAGAGACGTTAACCACTCGGCCACAGACGCCCCCTGGTCAGGTGTTGAATGGTTGTGTATATACCGATTGTTGTTATTGGTCAGGTGTTGAATGGTTGTGAATATACCGATTGTTGTAATTGGTCAGGTGTTGAATGGTTGTGTATATACCGATTGTTGTTATTGGTCCGGTGTTGAATGGTTGTGTATATACCGATTGTTGTAATTGGTCAGGTGTTGAATGGTTGTGTATTTACCGATCGTTGTTATTGGTCAGGTGTTGAATGGTTGTGTATATAATGATTGTTGTTATTGGTCAGGTGTTGAATGGTTGTGTATATACCGATTGTTGTTATTGATCAGGTGTTGAATGGTTGTGTATATACCGATTGTTGTTATTGGTCAGGTGTTGAATGGTTGTGTATTTACCCATCGTTGTTATTGGTCAGGTGTTGAATGGTTGTGTATATACCGATTGTTGTTATTGGTCAGGTGTTGAATGGTTGTGTATATACCGATTGTTGTTATTGGTCAGGTGTTGAATGGTTGTGTATTTACCCATCGTTGTTATTGGTCAGGTGTTGAATAGTTGTGTATATACCGATCGTTGTCATTGGTCAGGTGTTGAATGGTTGTGTATATACCGATTGTTGTTATTGGTCAGGTGTTGAATGGTTGTGTATATACCGATTGTTGTTATTGGTCAGGTGTTGAATGGTTGTGTATTTACCCATCGTTGTTATTGGTCAGGTGTTGAATGGTTGTGTATATACCGATCGTTGTCATTGGTCAGGTGTTGAATGGTTGTGTATATACCGATTGTTGTTATTGGTCAGGTGTTGAATGGTTGTGAATTTGTTATAGAAACTAGAAAGTGTCTGTGTGGCACAGCAGTCTTCGAAATTAGCCGGTAGCCCGAAGTTCACGGTCAGTAAAAATCAAGTTGGGCATGTAAATTTTGCAAGCCGACATGGCCAACGACATGCCCGTTGGGCATGTTAAAAATTAAATGAAAACGTAATGCTAAAATGAATCAGAAAAAAAAAAACCCAAAAATTAACGACTTTGTGTGTGAACTAATTTAAAAGTCTATTTATTTTGTTTATACATCACTAGAACCAACTCTCAGTTTCAGAACAGATTGGTTTTCAATTTTATTTGTTGTTTTCGAACGAGGTTGGGGACAAAGGAGAATATTTAGTATGAATCAATACCGCGATGTAAACCTGACTGATAATGAACTGACGATGAGCTTTCTTCACTATTTTTCGAAGGAGTGAAACCCGGCATAAAAAGACCGACCCGGCATAAAAAGACCGGCATAAAAAAAGTAATGCAGATTCTATGGGTGAGTCAAAAACTATGAAATAAACAGAACCCGTAATTTTTAGATCCAGACTGAGAATAAAGTGTCAAAACAATCTTTATTTTATTCATATTGATATTGATACTTTATTTTATTTTATGTAATTCTTTCTGATATTATTCTATAGAGAATGTAACTTTCTGTGACAATATGGTCTAATCTATCTAAAAATAACACTCAGATTACACTTTAAAAAATTCCGGTCAATAGAAATGTGTTCAGGCTAGTAAATTTTTGCAAGTCATATGCCCAACGGGCTAGTAGCTCAAAATGTTTTGCGTGAAGACTGACACAGATGCCACTCTCTAAATTTTAAGAATGGATGTAACATATGACAGTAGCACTGTTTTTAGTACCAACACCAATACATAATTGGATAGTAGTCTGACATATATTTGTAATTCAAGTAAAATATCTTCAATTTGATACAAGCTTAAACAATATGGTCTAATCTGTCTAAAAATAACACTCAGATTACACTTTAAAAAATTCCGGTCAATAGAAATGTGTTCAGGCTAGTAAATTTTTGCAAGTCATATGCCCAACGGGCTAGTAGCTCAAAATGTTTTGTGTGAAGACTGACACAGATTCCACTCTCTAAATTTTAAGAATGGATGTAACATATGACAGTAGCACTGTTTTTAGTACCAACACCAATACATAATTGGATAGTAGTCTTGACATATATTTGTAATTCAAGCAAAATATCTTCAATTTGATACAAGCTTAAAAAGACTTTATCCTTTATGGGTAATCAAACATATTTTATTGCCTTATTGATTGATTGAATTGGGGTTTTAAGGTGACAGGTTATATGGCGCCTAACAGGAATGAACATGCCAGGCTCTGATCCTCCATGTAATCAAGATAAGATATGGAGAAGGGGCCTAGAACCATATAATGTGCTAATGGGTCAGGCCACAATTTTTATCAACATTAGTTATGGCCCTTCCCATATCCCAGAATTATTAATATTTGCATGGTTATGGGTATCCAGCAAAAAATGGGGAATTTCAACATGAGGTTTAATTGTTTTTAACGTAACTAAGGCTTGTCGAGGTTCAGATTGTTAACCTTCTTCTGAAAGTTGGACATTTCTTATCTGAACCGGATACCCATGATTGGCTCTTTCGCTTGCATATTTCGTGTGTTGATGTTGTAAACAAGTGACATTTGTTAGTAACAATCACTCTGACATGTACATGTATGTATTACTATGGTTCCCAGTTAATGCTGCACATAACATATACCAGCCCTACAGGCAGCTGGGCAACACATGATTCTTTGGGTTGCATACATATTTAACATATGATATATTTCAAATAACGGATTTCAAGAAATGAAAAATTAAGTGGAACGAGTTGCTTAGTAACTTACTAATATACTATTATAACCACACAAAAGCAGTGTGCTTGTAAAGTCCTTAAAGCGACACTTGTAGGCCTTCTGAATGTTGTGATTGTGATAAACATAATTATGACGTTTCAAAAACCTAGGTTCAAACCCTTAGTGATGATAACGAGGTGGGGTACTCGAGCACATGACGTTAATGAATCGGTACTAGAAAACTAGACCTTTAAGCCAATGAGGAAAAGACGTTTCCAAAAATGGAAGTTCCTGGAATAAAAGTGACACAGCTGAGTGCATCTATAAGAAGAGCATCATATGAAGAATTTGAATTCTTTTGTGAGCCGTGTCATAATGATGGAGATTATCACAAAGCCGTGGGATTCTGTGTTAATTGTCAGGACTATTTATGTGCCACTTGTTATGACTGTCATTGCAGACCCATGCCATGCAGGCATCACTTGCTCCAGGATGAAAATCACATGCCTAGAACGAGCTCTCCAAGCAAGGTTAAGGACATGTGCATGGATAAATGTTCTCAGCATCAAGGTCAGATTATAAAATTATACTGTGCATCGCATGACCAGTTTGGGTGCAGTATTTGTATGACAAAGGATCATAACAACTGTGTCACTGTTGACAATATACCAAACTTAGCAAAGAGAATTGAGGATAGTAAAGAATATAAAGAGTTCAGGAAAACATTGATCAACTTAGGGGAACAATTTCAAGAAATAACAAAGCAATCTGAGAGAAATGCTGCAGCAAGCAAGGCATACTGTTCACAAGCACTGAATGACATTAGTACATTCAGAAAAGAGATAAATGATCACCTTGATCAACTTGAAAATGACATTATTGAGCAAGCCAAAACACTTAAAGATGAAGACACTTCAAAGATGGACTCCATCTCTGAAATATGCAAGTCTTCAAAAGCAGAGATTGATGCTACTAATGCAAATATTGAAAAGTTACATAAATCCAACAAAAGCAGCCAAATGTTCATCACCATGAAGAAGTCAAAAGATCAAATTAAAGCTTTAGATGAGCGACTCTGTAAAGTAAGAAACGACAACAAGATCCGAAGATATAACTTTGAATTAGACAAAATGCTAAAAGACACCCTGACAACAGTGCAAGCTTTGGGCCAGTTGTCGCTTGACACAAAGAAAGGAAACCTAACACATGTCCGTGACATTGATGTGAAGTCAACAACTGACAATGCAGCCTGCAGGATTACAGGATTAACCTTACTTCCAGATAATCAACAAGTTGCTATTGATGCTAAAAACAAGAGTGTCAAGCTAGTTGACAAAAATTTAAATAAGGTCATATATGAAAATATATGGTCCTTCCAGTCCAAGGGGAGTTACTGAAGTCTCCAATGATCAAATAGCCGTAACACTTCCCGACGAACGAGAGATACATTTCTTATCAGTAACTAGAACCCTATCAAAACATCATCAAATGAAAGTGTCAGGTAGAATTCAATGTATAATTAATAGTAATGAAACACTCATTGTTGTGTGTAATAATCCAGTAAAGCTTCATATAGTAGACCTGAATGGAACTTTGTTGAGAACCCTGGATTTAGACAATAGTTGGCTACAGGATGTAAAAATAAGTCCTGATAACTTAACCATCTATACGTTCGATAATTGTACCGAAACTGTGACTAGTCTGACACTAATTGGTCGAGTGAAGGCAACATACAACGCTACCACGTCCCCAGAAGATATGAGTGTGTATGAACTTGTGTTTATTGGGACCAATTCCTCAGAAGACTGACAGTAGACAAGTACGGATCTGTGTATGTTCTTTCAAATTCACGCAAAATTCATCAGCTAACCCCAGCCCCAGCCCTTACCCCGATACAGGTACTAAAGGTCACAACACTAGGAGGAGAATCTCTCACTTACTGTGACAGGGAAGACAAAATCTTTAGGAAAGAATGGTGACATTATAAAGGTTTATCAAATGACATAAAAAAAACAAAAAAAAACACAACTTATGAATTGATTCATATTCAAAAGCTCTGCCCTGCGTAATGGACGTGGATAAACGTTAGGAAGACAAACACATAAACATGAAAGAAGCTGATCTTCAATGGCCGTCAGGCATTCTTGTACTACTGTATTCCGATACATGTATAATATGAATTGGTAGAATGTTAAAGCTATGTATATTATAAATAGCTGACTTTTTTGTACAGTGATGATTTTTTTATATTATAAATTGCCAACTATCTGGTAAATATATAAATTGCAAAACTTAGCGAACGCTTAAGGGAGCGTCTAAAAATGGTCACTTAATAAAATGGTCCAAAATCCACACATAGCACTATCCGAATTTTAGTCTATTATAAAGTAACGTGAAGAAAGCGAAATATTCAGCTAAAAATTGCATCATAAATGCATGTTTTATGATATAGTTTTTGGCGAAAATCATAGTTTCGATTCGAACATTTTGTTCTCGCAAGATTGGGTAGATCTTATCTAGTGAAACGGTTGACTTTTTTACAGTAATTTTGCGCGAGTGAAGACAATTTCAAGTTATGTTTCCCTACAAAAGTCAAAGTAAAATATTATCATGAATCTCATGAGACCGATCAACAAGAACACTGGGCTAATATCCTTAAATAAAGTTTAATCGGAAATTACTGAGTATGTTGCAATTGCTATGACTGTCTTGCATCAAATGAGCAAGTTTGATTTTTTATAAACTGTTGCCAAACTGTAATTAATCTGACTGAGGAGAGTATAATATTTCACCTTTCTTGTCAATTAATTCAGGCAGATATAAGAACTACACAATTCTTTATGGTATAACAATGGCATACTTTCAAATATTTAAATGTTAGTATAGTAATAACTAGAAGGGTGTTTCAGGAACATTTATGGCGCCTGCCCTGTGCTTATTTCAGTAAGAAGAATCTAACTATAAAGTTTGAAGACAGGTGGTGCAATCCTTCATGAATTATGGAGCAGATTTTTTTTAAAGTGTTTATGAAAAGGGGCATAAATCTGTACTGGATAATTCATAAGGAAGAACTGTATAACATTTCTTAGGTTGCAGGTTGAAGTTTTATGAAAAGGGTCATAACTCTGCCAAAATGAAAGTCAAGAGTTATTGGACATGTGTAACGACATTCCTTTGGTTAAGATGAATATGTGTGTGGAGTTTCATGATCATGGGTTTAATACTTCTTAAGTTATGGCCAGTTATGAGCTTGGTTAGTTGCAGGTTAAAGTTTTATGAAAGGGGGCATAACTCTGCCAAAATGAAAGTCAGAGTTATTGGACATGTGTAACAACTTTTCTTGGGTTAAGATGAAGATGTGTGTGACGTTTCATGAACATAGGTCACAAACTTTTCAAGTTATAGCAAAGGTTAGGTTGCGGGTTAAAGTGTGACGGACGACAACGACGGACGGACAACGGACAAAAGTGATCCCTAAGTGTCTGCCATGCTACGCATGCAGGCAACACAAAAACAAATTGTTAGACATACGAAGCATACTTTCTTAATATATCTTGTTCTAGAACCTGCATCTGTGTTTACATGTTTCATTTTTTGTATATTTACCAATGGGGAATATACAGACAACCAAACATATATAAGGGACACACTACATGCCGATTCCATTTTCGTCACATGATGGCATGTTAATGCACGGAAGAAACATGACAAAAGTCGCATCCACCCAGCGTTGATACAAAGTTTACATACTGCCTGCTTACATATTAATAAAACATGTCAGAATGTAATATATGCAATAAGCAATATAGTGAGGCAAATCTTTGTTTACATACAGGGAAGGGTATTACGACTTTTGAGCTGGTGACCAACTCGTCGATAGACAATTGTAGTATCCAGGTAATCATTCGCAACACAGTCTAGATGTGCGTCATATGCGTAGTGGGATTCCATCTGGAACCCATAGGTGTTGACTACCCTCATCAAACTTCATTTCGCCACTTTGCCAATGATAAACTTTCATTTGAATTGTCAAAAACACTTGCCACAAGTTTCGCCCTTTGCAAATTTGTTTAGCCTATGGCAACTAGCGAAGGCTAATATAAAGCCCAGATAATCATGGTAATAAACAATAGCCTGTGAATCATTTTACCTGTCAAACTGGTTAAAGGGACACATGGTAATACTGAAGTGTTTATCAGCCATCTTGATTTATTAATCTGGTATCATTTTGACTTAAAACCTGCTTGCATATTATTAAATAGAATGTTGAGTTTTGCTCTCTTTTTTTTTCTCCATTATTTTACCATAGATTTAACTATATTATTGGTGTAATAACATGAACAGTTAGTAACAATTACGCAAAAACAATTTGCTTTGAAGTGTTCTCATAATTAATATTAGTAATTGCAAAAATGCAAGTAGCTAAGGTAAACAAAACTAACGGGATGCTGTGACTTTTTTATGATATGAAGATTGCCCTGAGTCTCTTTTCGGTATCGACAAAATGGTTTATTTCAAAATGCAATTTCCATAGAGACTGAATAGGAAATCCATCCAATTATTACCTTAAATTTTAGCTTAAAACTTCAAACATAGTATACTCCTTATAAATACATTGGGATATAGTAATACTTATCTGTCATATTCATTTTCAATCAAAGTAAAATTTCAATTTAAAGGAGCAAGGATAAAATACAACATGTTCCATCTTATAAATGTTATTAAGTTTCTATATTATATATTCTGTGATGAATTATAGAAATTTCCCAGTTTGAGAAAATCTATAACATATCCCTTCCTCTACTGTGCTATCTCGCCCAGTGTGCAAGATAGCACAGTAGACAAATGTTATGAACTAAACGATAGACGTCGTGATATTATGTCACGAATTGACGTCATGATATTACTCCGCGCTGTCGCCAAAGGAATGACAGAAGAAGGAATTCTTGTATTAAAAGACGATTGGAAAGAAATTCATCACAGAATATATATTATATAGTTTAATTAACTTTTTTGTCGTGATACGGAAAATAATTCTCTCGTGAGAAATATTCTTGCAATATAGAAACTGCGAAAACGCACTCGTTTCTATATCGCAAGAATCTTTTTCACTCGGGAATTATTTCCCGTATCACTTCAACAATGTTAATTAAACTCTATATAATCGGACCTTTTTTGGGAGATGTGGTTAGGGAGTGGTTGTGGGATAGTGGGATAAGAGTTATAAAGCTATAATTTAATAAAAGCAATCTAAGTATCATGAAATTACACATTTAAAGGTAATAACGGCAGACCAGGTATAAATCATACAGCTTTTTTTTGCTTTTTCTGGTAGGATATGGAAGCTAATGATAGTATGTGATTATCTCGTCAGTTTTATTTGCTGGCTTTCTATGGAAATTTCATTGTGAACTTCTTTTCAAATGTTTTATTTTAGTTTTTTACATAAATGTTTGCATTGTCTATTTTAAAAGGACACATGGCAATCTTGAAGTTTTTATCAAGAATTCAAACTAGCGTCTCAATTTATTATTCCAGTATCATTTTCACTTCATATCTGCTTACAATTTTCAGTTTTCATTTTTTCTTCTTTTTTTACAATAGGTTTAAATATATTATTGGTGCAATATAATCACAAGTTAGTCATATATGTAATTTGCTTAATACTATTTTTAAAATTAATTTTAATGATTGAACAAATGCAAGTTATGTGAAATCTAACAGGAAACTGTGAGTTTTTAAAAAATCAAGATTGCCATGTGTCCCTTTAAGCATCCAATATAAATTTCATGTTCTGTAATCCTATAATTATATCATGAAAATAAAATTAATTGAAATTAAGCCATTACTATCTTCTTGTAAACAATCCTATTACACATTGCCACACCAATGATAATTGATCGTATTAGTGCATTATCCTGCTGTTGATATGAACGGTCCATGGTTCTGCTGTTGATATCAATGGTTCTGCTGTTGATATGCATGGTCCATGGTCCTGCTATTGATATCAATGTTCCTGCTGTTGATATGCATGGTCCATTGTCCTGCTATTGATATCAATGGTCCTGCTGTTGATATGCATGGTCCATTGTCCTGCTATTGATATCAATGGTCCTGCTGTTGATATGCATGGTCCATTGTCCTGCTATTGATATCAATGGTCCTGCTGTTGATATGCATGGTCCATGGTCCTGCTATTGATATCAATGGTCCTGCTATTGATATCAATGTTCCTGCTGTTGATATGCATGGTCCATGGTCCTGCTATTGATATCAATGGTCCTGCCGTTGATATGCATGGTCCATGGTCCTGCTATTGATATCAATGGTCCTGCTGTTGATATGCATGGTCCATGGTCCTGCTATTGATATCAATGGTCCTGCTGTTGATATGCATGGTCCATTGTCCTGCTATTGATATCAATGGTCCTGCTGTTGATATGCATGGTCCATTGTCCTGCTATTGATATCAATGGTCCTGCTGTTGATATGCATGGTCCATGGTCCTGCTATTGATATCAATGGTCCTGCTGTTGATATGCATGGTCCATGGTCCTGCTATTGATATCAATGGTCCTGCCGTTGATATGCATGGTCCATGGTCCTGCTATTGATATCAATGGTCCTGCTGTTGATATGCATGGTCCATGGTCCTGCTATTGATATCAATGGTCCTGCTGTTGATATGCATGGTCCATGGTCCTGCTATTGATATCAATGGTCCTGCTGTTGATATGCATGGTCCATGATCCTGCTATTGATATCAATGGTCCTGCCATTGATATTCATGGTCCATGGTCCTGCTATTGATATCAATGGTCCTGCTGTTGATATGCATGGTCCATGGTCCTGTATTGATATCAATGGTCCTGCTGTTGATTTGCATGGTCTATGGTCCTGCTGTTGATATGCATGGTATATGGTCCTGTTCGTGATATACATGGTTCATGGTCCTGCTGTTGATGTGCATGGTCCATGGTCCTGCTGTTGATATGCATGGTGCATGCTCCTGCTGTTGATACACATGATCCATGGTCCTGCTGTTGATGTGAATGGTCCATGGTCCTGCTGTTGATATGCATGGTGCATTTTCCTGCTGTTGATGTGCATGGTGCATGCTCCTGCTGTTGATACACATGATCCATGGTCCTGCTGTTGATGTGCATGGTCCAGGATCCTGCTGTTGATGTGCATGGTCCATGGTCCTGCTGTTGATATGCATGGTGCATTTTCCTGCTGTTGATGTGCATGGTGCATGCTCCTGCTGTTGATACGCATTGTGCATGCTCCTGCTGTTGATATGCATGGTCCATGGTCCTGCTGTTGATGTGAATGGTGCATGGTCCTGCTGTTGATGTGCATGGTGAATGGTCCTGCTGTTGATATGCATGGTCTATGGTCCTGCTGTTGATGTGCATGGTGCATGCTCCTGCTGTTGATGTGCATGGTCCATGGTCCTGCTGTTGATATGCATGGTCCATGGTCCTGCTGTTGATGTGCATGGTGCATGCTCCTGCTGTTGATGTGCATGCTCCTGCTGTTGATATGCATGGTCCATGGTCCTGATGTTGATGTGCATGGTCCTGCTGTTGATGTGCATGGTCCATGGTCCTGCTGTTGATATGCATGGTGCATTTTCTGCTGTTGATATGCATGGTCCATGGTCCTGCTGTTGATATGCATGGTCCATGGTCCTGCTGTTGATATGCATGGTCCATGGTCCCGCTGTTGATGTGCATGGTTCTACTGTTGATGTGCATGGTCCATGGTCCTGCTGTTGATATGCATGGTCCATGGTCCTGCTGGTGATGTGCATGGTCCCGCTGTTTATGTGCATGGTTCTACTGTTGATGTGCATGGTCCATGGTCCTGCTGTTGATATGCATGGTCCATGGTCCTGCTGGTGATGTGCATGGTGCATGCTACTGCTGTTGATATGCATGGTGCATGGTCCTGCTGTTGATATGCATGGTCCATGGTTCTGCTGTTGATGTGCATGGTGCATGGTCCTGCTGTTGATGTGCATGGTACATTATGGTTCATACAGACTTTTCAAACCTAAATTTAGGGCCTTTTTAGGGACATTTTCGCTAAATTTAGGGCCTCAATATTTATAGCATAATTATGCGTTTGACTAAAATTCCTGCTTACTGCTACAGTAAAACCCCTCTAAAGTGACCCCTACAAGAAGATAGGTGGCAGCTTTAGGTACTCTGCTATCCCAAAGACAGTGAAATATGCTGTCTTTCTTTCTCCACGATCTGGCTGTCTGGGAACATAGTTTTAAAAAGCTTGCCTACTGTCTCATTCGATTTGTAGGAATTATGGTTAACGACAGTTTGCAATGTCCACAAAATTTCTGCCTTCAAAACATCGGTTTTCGCTACATATGTTTGCATGTGTCCACTTGTCGAAGAACTCGCGATCGGCACACTCGCACCATCAGCAGTGGTAGTCGAACGAGGAGGTTGGGGAGGAATAGTAAATGTTCCCATGCCTCTTTGCGTGGAATCTAATCGCTGGTTGACTTTGTGCTTTTCACCTTTTTCATGCGAGCGCAAAGCACCTTCTCCCATCTTGCCAAGATCAATCAACTTTTTACAAACTTTACAATACGCCTTGAACTTATCTTCCGCTTTCATTGCCCAGCCATACGTTGTACACCACTTTTGGTTGAATACGCATTTGCCCATGACGAATTGATAACAGCTACACGTGATAAACAGAGCGTAAAGAAAATACCGTCTCCATAGGTAAACTAAACCGCATAATAACGCTCCATTCGGTTGCCTTCGGACGTTTTCCTTAACATATAGCTTACTCTAAAAATAGAACGGATAAACCAAAGCCGCATCTATTGATTAATGAACCGCATTCGTTTCGAAACGGAAATATACGGAAACTACCGAAGATACATTACGCAACAATACGGGAAATTCCTGCCGAGTACAAAACATCGAGAATTTCGATACAGCCAGCCCAAATAATGTGCGAAATGAAATTTAGGGCCACCAAAACTAATTTTTAGGGCCGTATAGAGTAAATTTAGGGACTTTTTAGGGCCTGACATGCAATTTAGGGCCTTTTAAAGCAACTCATCAAAATTTAGGGCCTTTTCAAGTCTGTGCGAACCATGTACATGGTTCTGCTGTTGATATGCATGGTCCATGGTTCTGCTGTTGATGTGCATGGTGCATGCTTCTGCTGTTGATGTGCATGGTGCATGATCCTACTGTTGATATGCATGGTCCATGGTCCTGCTGTTGATGTGCATGGTCCATGATCCTGTTGTTGATGTGCATGCTCCTGCTGTTGATATGCATGGCTCTGCTGTTGATGTGCATGGTGCATGCTCCTGCTGTTGATATGCATGGTCCATGGTCCTGCTGTTGATATGCATGGCCCATGGTCCTGCTGTTGATATGCATAGTCCATTGTCCTGCTGTTGATGTGCATGGTCCATGGTCCTGCTGTTGATGTGCATGGTCCATGATCCTGCTGTTGATGTGCATGGTCCATGGTCCTGCTGTTGATGTGCATGGTCCATGGTCCTACTGCTGATACGCATGGTGCATGCACCTGCTGTTGATGTACATGGCCCATGGTCCTGCTGTTGATATGCATGGTGCATGCTCCTGCTGTTGATATGCATAGTCCATTGTCCTGCTGTTGATGTGCATGGTCCATGGTCCTGCTGTTGATGTGCATGGTCCATGGTCCTGCTGTTGATGTGCATGGTCCATGGTCCTACTGCTGATACGCATGGTGCATGCTCCTGCTGTTGATGTACATGGTCCATGGTCCTGATGTTGATGCGCATGGTCTATGGTCCTGCTGTTGATGTGCATGGTCCATGGTCCTGCTGTTGATGTACATGGTCCATGGTCCTACTGCTGATACGCATGGTGCATGGTCCTGCTGTTGATGTACATGGTCTATGGTCCTGCTGTTGATGTGCATGGTCCATGCTCCTGCTGTTAACATGCATGGTCCATGGTCCTGCTGTTGATATGCATGGTCCATGGTCCAAACCAATACAAAAGCACTTATACAACTATGTTCATACCTTAATGTGATTTTTAAATGTGTATCATGTAAACAACAAAGTACTGTCAAAAATAACACAACTGATTCCGATGCAATGGAGATTACTTAATTTTGCTTACACATTTTATAGAATAACCTACTCAGAATTGGAAAGATTTGTATTTAAACACATAGTGCCATTTTAACTACAAATTAAATTTTGAAATACTTTTTTGGCCAGCAGCCTCTATTCATGAAATAAATTGTATCAAGCATTTGCATCTCTCCATTCTGCTCTTAGCTATTTACTATTAGGTTTGTGATATGTTTCTTAACTGCATTGTTTCCTTATTTTCTATGGGATAAAAACGTCTGTACAATTTTTTAATAAATATGTATATTTTTAAGCATTTTCTTAAAATTAATTTTCCCGAAATTAATCGTCAATTGAAGAAATGTATGAAATCATATTTTTTGTCATTTTTTTTTTGTTCTAATGAAAACATAATGTTTATGCGCCAGCTACCAAAAGAAATGTTAATACTGGTATCTATAAAATCAAAACACAAAAACATGCAATATATTTAGGATATTATTTTCAGTTTTCGATCACACTATTCCAAGCACTTGGTAAATATTAAAATAAGGACAATTTATGTTCTGAATTGAGGCTGCAGTCTAGAAAGCAGGGATGACATAATTTGTTATCATGTTGGAAAACAACAGGCACTCCCTGTCAGTGTAGACACTCGACTTTCCATCGCCATGTCTATTCACCGGGAAACTAAGTTGAAGGGCACAACAGAGTTATGGCACTTTTCTCTATGAGTTCTTCACATGGCAGTAAATACATGAGTGATATTTCATTGAATTTTTTAAAGGGGATTCTGAGACATGATGATAAAGATTAAATTTAAAAAAGAAATGTCACAGTATGTGACACATGGCCCTGAGGTTCATGACCTCCCAGTGTAACCTTGACCTTTGAGGTAAGGATCTGATTCTTGCAAGTGACAATCTTCTCACTGTGATTTACATTTGTGCAAAGTTTTATTATATTACCTTCAGTATTTTCGAAGTTATGGCTGAGACATGAGTGTGTCGGACAGAAAACAAATAATTTGTTTGTATGGTGTTTTATGGCATTTTCAACACATGTATGGTTATATAGACCGTCAATTTTTTTGTGGCGAAGGCAGACCAGCTGCTTTTTTCTAGGTAGAACCACTACTGTACACCTCATGCCATCCGTAAGAATCGACACTTCCTCACTTACAAGTCGAGCTCCCAGTGGGATATGAACCTGCTGCGGTGAGAAGCGAGATTGGCCACGGAGACGCTACTCAATGAACAAATGAACGTACAAGCTATTGGATAGACGGACAGTGTGAATATTATATGTCACCTCCCTTCGGAGGCATAAAAATACTAAGTTGACAAGCTTACATACAAAACTTTAACCAATTTTTCCTAAGTATAAAAAATGCCAAAAAAATTTAAAATAGGAGCACACATTAAATTGAACTGAATTTGGGTTTTAGGGCGCACCAACACATGAAAAGGTTATATGGCACCTGAACAGGAATGAACATGCCAGGCTCATCCTCCATGCACATCGAGATAAAATATGGAGAATGGGCCTAGAACCTTCTCACCTGCAGAACTGCAGAGTTGCTGCAAATTCTATTGCAGACACATGTTAAAGAGCCTGGCTCTATGATGTTGTCTGATGATGCCGAATATATGTGTGAAGTTTCAACCCATCATGTGATGTAGTTTCCAAGATACAAATACAAAACTTTAAACAGCTTACAAAAAAACACTTTAACCACAGAATGCAGACCAAGCAGACGTAGATCAAGTGGTGACAATAGCTCTTACTTTTTTCCCAACCAATTGAGCCAAAAAGAATAAGCGATACAGGCACAAATATAAGCGGTTTTAACACAACAGAAAATTCTTAGACATGTAGATCTAATTCAATATTTATTTTTTTAATAAAATCAAAAGTGCATTTTTTTTAAATATTTATTTTGATAAGTAAAATATTTAAGTTCGCGTAAATTATCTGGATGACTAGAACAACATAATTAATAATATTATAAAAGTTATAATGTACTTTAAAGGGGTTGATGAACTACTTTTAAACAGGATTTATTTTATTATAAATGGCTCTAAAAAACTTGAAAAAAGCTAAAAGAAATATTAAAATTCCATGAAAAATAAAGGAGAAATGACCTATTGAATATTTGCAAAAAGGAACATAAATGGAGACGGCCAACTTTGAACGATGACATCATCGCGCCTTTTTTACCATATATGGAAGTGACAAAATGTCTTTTATTTTTTCCATTTTGTTTGTTTGCAAATTTTCAATCGGTCATATTTTCTTTATTTTTCATGGCATTTTGATGTGTGTTTCAGCTTTTTCCAGTTTTTCAGAGCCCTTTTAAATAAATTGTGTTTGAAAATAGTTTAACGAATAAAAATCATAGAAGTTTTAGATAGTGCTGCACCATAATTATGTGAATGACTAAGCTACAAAGCGGAGAAATACAAAATCAGACATGGAATTAATTATTACAGGGATTAGCGAGTGTGACTGTACGACGTGCCCAGTTAGGGATTTGTTTTATACCTTCCCTTTCTCTTTGATAAAGGGGCTGTTTCCCGTGTCTTTGAGTTGGGTGACAGGGAATTCCCCTTTCCCCTCACTGCCGTGGCCTGCGCCTGCAGCAGACCAGCACTGCTTTGCCTTAAATGTTTTATACATCAGCCAATTAACATCATTTTTTGTAAGTGGAAGAGGTTTCAATCTGGGAACACGTTTGCATTTCTCTAGGCTGGACCAGAACCCGCTGACCATCTCCTATAGAATATTGGTATGCATTCATAATGATGGTCTTGCTTTGCTTTTTAAGAGTGGTGGAAACTAAGCTAAGCTACCTTACCTACTATGTCATACCAGCAAAATAGTTTTTCATTTGACCCATAAGCCTTGAATTCAAAGCTTTGCCGACTCTGACTGGAAAAAAGTGTTTACTTAGTCTTACTCTTAACCCTTAACCCGCTAAGCATGACTATAATAGTCCATTGTAAACCCACAGGCTGAGCAGGGTTTACAATGTCCAGATGCTGATCAGTCATTTTCCCCAAAACACCCCTTTGTCACATAAATGTAACGATCTTAATTCAAAGAAAGAACAGTCCATTATATATATGTAGCGGGTTAAGTATAATTTCTACAGACAAATATTGACTAGTGTCTGTATTATACTAATGAGTAGAAGAAACAAACCACACAATCCAGACAGTGTTAGTACAGCGTGGGACTTGTAGTCAAATTGCCAGTAATCAACAATCAATCAAATATGCCTACCAGTATGTCTGTTTTATTTACAACCGTAGAATAGAAGATTGCCAGATGAATTTTTACCACTCTTGATGAGGGGTAAATAGACTTAAATAGACCGATGCATTAATCATTTGACTGATTTATATCCTCAATGCAGAATTCTCCCAGAAATTATCTCAAGCCCTATCTGGCAATGTAAATATACTTCTTAAAATATTAATATTCAGACATAACCAACAATTCTGGTATCTTATACCAGCAAGATTAGAAGCTGTTCTACATGAAAAAATCATTTTAATAATTTATTTGTCTATTTTACTGAAGTCAGAATTTTCACCTTTTCAGCATAATTAACTTCTTAATTTAACTAACTTCGACCATATCTTAAGCACGGTGGCAAAATTCAAGCTCAGTGGCTTTAGAACTTTGAAATGAAAGCACTACAGGCATGGTTATGTAATAAGAACTAAAATACATAATGGAGAGAGATGCACGTGCAAAGTGATCTGTTATATATTTATTTATTACAACACTATCATGAGTGAAAGATCAGGACTAAAATGCATGCTTGAAAGACCCTTGGTGATTTGAGAGGACAGAATTTTAACATGGAAGTTTAATTTATTTGTGTAATTACAAAATAGTCCACGGCCAATTCATATAACAACCATTCTATAAAATAAAAATATTACAAGAAAGTTCACACCACACATACATAAATCAAACCAAATAAATTTAGTTAATTAATATAAAATAATAAGTCACTCTGAGTGAGTACAAACTATAATATAGGTACCACAACAGTCGAAAAATTGTTGTCATCGCATCCGGCATACAAGTTGTACCCCAATAAAAATGTGAGGATTTAATTGTGCTTGTGTGTGTGTGTCAGATTGCAGAAGTTATTTCTCAAGCAATTACAGCAGTAAATAAGCTACACACATATTCAATATAATTATGAAACACGCGGAAACAAGTTTGACTGTTTACCTTTCCTCGTGCGAGTCTCTCTGAGGGAGCATCCACCGTTTTGTTGTCTGTGTGACTGTTGTTGTTGCTGCCCTGCACAGTCAAACCCTGCAACGCCAAACCAGAAACATCCCCGTTGGCTACACCATTCATCTGCAGAAAGTAGACGAAAAAAAATTGTTCAAGTTTTTAAAAAAGAAAAGATGTCGAGACATACCCAGGACCCCAGGAAGGCATCTTAATAAACATCTATGGGTGAACCCTATTTTATGAAATTTGGTTCTTTAAAACTCAATTTTGCACATATGGGTGGTTGTTCAATTTCAAAAGTGCCTTTCTTGGGTCCCATGTATGTTTTAATGGAACAGACTGTTCAACAAGAAGTGTCACACATATATGCATACATACAATAACTATGAAATGTTTATGCTATTTAGAAATGAAACAAACAGGGAATAAATCTAAGTAGGACAGACATTTGTAGCGTGCTTCACAAAGTATACAACATACTAGCACCAGAGGATATCAGGGCACATGGTCATTATTAGTGTTACATGGGTATCTGGTTCAAATAGTGAATTCAATGCTGATTATATGCAACTGTTTTGATGGAAACTTAGGCTCTGGTAAAGTTATGATTTAAACAGTTATATAAATGTTAACCCTTAACCCGCTACATATATATAATGGACTGTTCTTTCTTTGCATTAAGACAATTCCATTTATGTGACAAAGGGGTGTTTTGGGGGAAATGATTGATCAGCAGCCAGACATTGTAAACTCTGATCTGTCTGCGAGTTACTCGCTGATCTGGGTTTACAATGGACGCAATGGCTATTATAGTCAGGTTAGCGGGTTAAGGGTTAAAATAACTCCATTTGTACTAGATACTAATAAATTTGAAAGATTCTTTCTCTTGCTAACGTCAACATTATGTGGATTGATGTTGCCATCAATCTACATTTTTTCCCCCCCCACCCCCAAATTATGTTATGGAACTACGTGCAGTTGACGTTTTCGACGTTATAAATGTCTGTAATCTAACCCCAACGTTATAAATGTCTGTAATCTAACCCCAACGTTATAAATGTTTGTAATCTAACCCCAACGTTATAAATGTCTGTAATCTAACCCCAACGTTATAAATGTTTGTAATCTAACCCCAACGTTATAAATGTCTGTAATCTAACCCCAACGTTATAAATGTTTGTAATCTAACCCCAAAGTTATAAATGTTTGTAATCTAACCCCAACGTTATAAATGTTTGTAATCTAACCCCAACGTTATAAATGTTTGTAATCTAACCCCAACGTTATAAATGTTTGTAATCTAACCCCAACGTTATAAATGTTTGTAATCTAACCCATTCATCAAGATTGGTGTTCGTCCCTTCTTTTATTTTCATTATTCTCATGATATACAATTTTGATTGCAAGGCAACTCCTTTATATCTAGAAGTCTACTTACAATGCTAGGAGTGGACTTTGACGCGTTGTCATTCGGCCGTCGAGTTGACGATTGCACGGACCTCTGTCTGCCATTCATCTGTCCCGACTTCGGTCGACTTGAACTTTGTGGCGGAGGACTCGGTGGCCGACCATTCTGTGGAATTCTGGGTAATGATGGAGTCGTGTTCTTCTGACTGATAATAAAAAAATCAATAAGTACTCAACACTCATGTTATTTTAATGATATTGAACAATAATAAAACACAGCAAGTTTTTTTAATTAATGTTTTTTTTCTCCATTTTTGTGTTCCAGTAAGGTGTGGTATTTTGTGTGTGTAAAATTGCAACTGAACTATTTTAACAACACTATGCTGGTAATTTGTTATCTTTATCTCAGACTTATTCTTTGTTTTACCAAATCTAATTACACAATCAAACATACTTTAAAGGGACTCAACATTTTATAAATGGCTTTACCAAACAAAATTAGCAACAGTCCCTTTAAAATATTTAAATATATAACCATAAATACTCGATCCCTACAGTGTTAGTAAACAAAATAAACTGGGGGCCCCACCACCTGCTCTGAAAGATTGATACCATAAATCCAGCTTGGCCATTAAACAAGCATTTCTTTTACATCATTCAAGCATGTGTTTTTCCAATTTTGACTTCCTAATGGATATTACGGTAACAGCATTATATAAGCCAACTAAAAAGTTAAACCAATGCAATTATTACATATATTTTTCATTAATTAGGAAACAATTGTAGTAAACTGTAGAAAACGAAACAAGGCTGGGATGTTTCTGTTTTAAAAGGAGAAATATTTTGAGTTTTGAGATGGAAAATTAATCTGAATGGCATCTGTCGTCCATAAACAAGGCAGAAAACTCTCTTTTTTTGTATGTTCAGCACTTTTGTTTACTGAATAGTAAATACTGATAGCTACGCTAATGTGCATCAATATATTTTGTTTTTAGACAATTCAGAAATTTAACGCGCTGGTTGACATAGACTATTATAATCTTTTAACTTACACTTTTAAACACATCGCCAAATAAGCCGCCTTTATGATGCAACATTATAAGAATTGATATGTTTTAGGTTAAAAGCAATTTAAGCTTGTGTAGTTATATTTGTTATTAATCTTTATCTTAAGGGGGCCCTCTGGTGAATATCAGAACAGATAGAATTTTTTATTTCCCTGTTTTTTATGAAGACTAACATATTACTAGTTAGTTTCTGGAAAAATAATGATGGGTCAGTGATTTAACTTTTTCGCAAAATTAATCTTTAGTAATACACTCTCACAGTGCGGTTTTAAATTCTGAATCAGCTGCAAATTGTGTATGGCAACTTACATGTGTGTAGTGTGGTTTGCAGAACAGGTATCGATTTTCCGTCTTTTTTAATGTAATAGATCATACTTTAGGACGAAAAATTAAGGGTTGGGGTATTTTTATCACCATCTGAAAAAATAGTACATCCCTTGTCATTACCCCACCCAGTTTACTATAAATTGCATTTTTAAATTTGTGATCCATAAATTTTTCATGATAAAGGAACAGATAACTTTTTGAGATATTTTGTCTACAATATATACAAGACCTGAGTATCAGAATGAAAAAATAAAAATTGGGGGTCGGTGTGCATATAAGAAAGATATTCAATAAAAACTGAGAAAAAAATGTGCTTTTTTAGATTTCGACGAGCTCTGACATATAACGGCATAGGTCTGTAACAAATAATAGGAAAATACTTTTTATTCCTGTCTATGTATATGCTAACACATGTCTTTGTAATAAAGTTTAAATTAAGTGAATATCTTAAATGGTTTTTGAGAAATACCATCTTTTGTACCCCTACCCCCCATTTTGGCTTATGTTAAAAATTGTCAATTTTGGGCACAACATGTGAGGTCAAAAAAAAAATCTATTTTTTTTATATTTTTTTTGCACTAAAATATCCCTATTGGGCATAAGTTTGTTACTGTATAATTATTTTTTCCAGTTTTATTATAATTTTTGAAATATAACAAATGTAAATTTCCGGAAGTGCAAAAATCCAAAACCTCAGCAGAGGGCACCCTTAAATACAAAGTATTACTATAAAAAAGCAGAAAGCAATAAATAAAAGTTTTAAAAAAAAAATCAATCTGAACTTTTATACATCTCAGGATAGAGATTTCATTAAGTTTCAATACGAATTCAAACCCTAATGTTCTATTTCCGAACTATTAAGATGATTCTTAACTCCGTTTTATTGACTGATAAAACAATAGTACCACTAAAGATACCGTATGCAACCCAGTAAGTGTCCCATGCACATAAAGAAATGACACAAACTTGAAGGGGAATATAACTAAAATACATTGTTCCAAAAACTTCAAAATTCACACGTGTGTGGGTTTCATATCATAGTGATTATTACAGCGCACCAGCTTCATTTGACAGTAAGGGTGCACTTTATTGGTATCCCGGTTATATGCCGCGGTGTACCTGTTTAACCCGATTTTCACTCGATTCATTCCGGGTGACTGTGCGCGCATCCAATCGGCATATGCCGTCTAGCCCTGATAAAATAGCTCGGCACATTTCGGGACAAGGTGGCGGTGGTGATGTACCCTATTCCTACGCGATTACATGCGCCAAAATGGTGTACCGATCACATGACCGGTTCAATCCGGCATATCCCGATCGGCATACGAATAAAGTGTACCCTAATAGTACTATTATAAAACCTAGTCACTTAAAGGTAAGTTTTTCCATTGCACTGTTTTGCAAAGGGAGATTACCCTAAAGGCACTTTTCCCTCGTGCTTCTTGAGGCAGACACGCATAATAGGATACGTTAGAAAAACAATCATTAATGATTTATAAAGGCGATACAAAATTTACATCTAATATTTATTGAATATTAATATGCATTTTTAATCTGACAACATGAGGTAAGCTATTACTAAATCTCACCTATATTCTAATTCAACCACAACTTGTAGCAAATTTTAGCAACTATGTTCTACCACAACTTACATTAGCCTAAAAGACACAGTTTTTTAAAAATAAATCAAAATTGTCTATGACTATCTATCAAGACTGAAAAATATGGCAAAGCTGCTAACAAAACACTCTAAGCGACCATATTGATAATTAAACTGAATTGTTGTTTAACATTATTCAGGTTATTGGGAGTTGCTTCCTGATAAAGGGAGATAACACAGAGGTATTCAGGATCCGGCTCCTCGACAGGATAGATTCCAGTACATGATCACAGTCATTGGAATACCCATCCGGACAAAGCAGTACGAGTCAAATGACTTGCTCAAGCTCACAATTAACCCTTAACCCCTACATATATATAATGGACTGTTCTGTCTTTGAATTAAGACCATTCCATTTATGTGACAAAGGTTTTTTTGGGGGGAAATGACTGATCAGCAGCCATTACTCGCAGGCTGATCTGGGTTTACAATGGATGCAAAGGCTATTATAGTCATGGTTAGCGCGTTAAGGGTTAACACAGTGTTCTGCTGACTAGGCTCGAACCTGCCATCTTTCTGTTACATGTCAGAAACACTAGGCGCAAGCCCACCAAGCAAACTGAAGGTATGAGACCAGTGTGTATTCTACATGGTTCTGACAACCAATAATTGTGTTAAAATTAAATTTTGTTATCATGGACTCAACTGCAGGAGGAATTCCTTCATGGAGATACTGTTGTGTGACCATATCACTTTCAAGTATTTATATCTATTCATACCCCGGCAATTTGAATTTTTCTAACAAACAGTTTGGGATAATAGCATCTATTATACTGCTATGTTCCTTTTTGTTTCTTTCTGTTTTTGAGGGCCAGTATATTAATTAGTTAAATGTGTTATTATTCGCTCAAGAGGCTCATTCCTTCATGAAGATATGACCATTAGTGTTATATCGTTATTCTATCCCCATTCACCTCACTTTAATAATTCACCTCAACTGTACACGTTCATTTCTGTAGCAAAGAATACCAGCTCAGCTTATAGTTATACCCGGATCCCACATGCCTGTCATTTTGAGTAATGCGTATACACTTCATCACATAATGTATTTGAACAGAATCTTCGATAATTTGATATTGAAACTGTTGAATACCTAAATGCATTTAAGCCATACTGTTCTCTTTAATTTTATATTGCATTGATGTATGTAAAAACTATGTGTGTGTAATGCGTATAAACTTCATCACATAATGTATTTGAACAGAATCTTTGATAATTTGATATTGAAACTGTTGAATACCTAAATGCATTTAAGCCATACTGTTCTCTTTAATTTTATATCGCATTGATGTATGTATGTGTGTAAATTGGAGATATGCAAATACACTCCAATTTCAGTATTAATTAGGTACACATGGAATCCTTGCTTCTAATGCTATGCAAATAAGTAGGGCAACACTGGCAAGATTACCTGGAGGACGATCGGGAACCAGGCATGGCACTGAAGTGTATAGTACACATAGATCAGTGTATAAAACATAATAAGACTGACCTACTTTGATTCAAATTATATTCCCTGATTCTGAACACTGGACGTACTAATAACCATGCATGTGTTCATCAGTTCGGTCACTTTTAGATCGCATACACGGCTAACAAACGCCTCAATTCAGGTAGATTTAATAATTATTTATTCATGAATATTGAACTGGTTTTAATGAAATGGAGCACAAATACCTCCACTAAGTGAGCCCTTTCCTCCATGGCTAATGACAAAATGATTCTTCCTGCACTTTCTGAGAGTAACCCCAATCAAACTCTCCAAACTGATTGAAACAGTTTGGTCATAACCTACCAGACATACCTAAATTGAGGCTTTTAGTTACCTTTTACGCCACCTATGCGAACAAAACGTCATGTCGCATAGCCACCCTGTAAAACATTTCATACTGAACATACCTAACAGAAAATCAACTATACTGCTAAAAAAAAAATTGTAAAAATTAAACTCTTTATCCAAATTTTCCAGGGCTATACCCAGGCCCCTTCTCCGGCCCCTTCTCCGGTGATTACTGAAATTATAATCCTAAATTGCTCTATACCCTCTTCTTCAGGGATTACAGAAATTATATTCCTACATCGTTATTTTTCACCAAAAAGATATTCTAAATAATCCCTCTCAACCTCCTGCTCCTGGTTATGTTATATGGAAAAAATCATTAGATAATATTTGCTAACAGTCTTGGGAGCAGTTTTGCCATAGGACCATGGGTAAAAAGGACGCCATTTTGTAATTTGTTTTACGGTCCAGTTGCTTACTGTTTCATTAGAACGAAACTGTTTGCTGTTTGCTATGTTTTCTGAACGCATGCCATTTACAACAGTAACTGTTCTCTGGTTTTATAATTTTGAAATCTATTACAAAATCATGTTATTTAACACCTAAATTTTATTTTAAGACTTTCTTTCAAGACATTCTGTTGCCAGTGATATAAAATTCTCTTGTCTCCGTGCAGAGACAAAAAATTATCTTGTCACAAGTGATATCAAAATACCTTGTCACCAGTGATATCAAATTATCTTGTTTTGCCAGTGATATACATTTATATTGTCATCAGTGATATCAAATTATCTTGTTCTGCCGGTGGTATTCATTTATCTTGTCACCAGTGCTATAAAACTATCTTGTCACCAGTGATATAAAATTATCGTGTTCTGCCAGTGATATACATTTATCTTGTCACTAGTGATATCAAATTACCTTGTCACCAGTGATATCAAATTATCCTGCATCCAGTGATATCAATGTTTCATATTTAACACACAAAAATGTGACCTTGTGGAGTCCCTAAAGATGGATTGATGTCCAGTTTTTCAATGATATGTCTATATTACAGAGGCTCTTCTGGGATCACAGGCTCATCGGCACATAATTTAGTTTAATTAGACTGCTCCTATTGGGGGTCTGAAGTCCCCTTCCAATGGACAATGCAGCAGGACATTATTGTGACATGATGTTCAAGTATATGCACAAGCTATGTCAATCAAACAATCAAAGGTGCAAACACTAGTGAAACTAACTAAGATCAATCCTAATTCTGCGCTTATGTACATGCATATACATCAATACTGGCGTCCTGCCCTTCATGAACATTATTGTATTTAAGCTGTACCAACTTTCATGAATCTAGACCAGCCAGTGCAAGATTGGTGAGTTTATTTTGTCTCATAATCATGCATCAAAACAGTAGACGTATACTAAAGCCATATTTGAGACCTTGACCTTGACTGTTGTGGGTATTGACCTTTGACAGTAGAACCTCGAAACCAATACAACTATGTTCTCTATACAAGCTAATCAAGTAGAAATTTATTAACTCATCTTATTTAAATGGATGTCAATTTGACCTTTGCCATAAATTTATTGGCTCGGTCCACAGTGATTTACTGGTCCTAAATCTGAGCAAGAGAACAAGCAGTAAAAAAAACACATCTAAGACCCTGTGTAGTGCTGGTCAAGATCTCGACAAGTTTATGGCTGTTTGTGTTTCTTTCCACATTGTTTAAAACTGCATGGTTGATATATAGTGAATGTAAACTATATGGTTGATATAATAATTATATTGAATATAACTTCATGGCTGATATAGTATATTAAATTTAAATGTTATGGTTGATATAATAATTATATTGAATATAAACTGTAAGACTTGTTATTGTATACTTTCATATTGTCCCGTTTAGTTTGCATTGAGCTAAGCGTGCAATATTCTACGATATTGCACGCATCGATATTGCACGGGAACTTTTGCTCATGCTTGCTAAGAGCCGCGAAATAGAAATAAGGAACTACTTTCAAATAAAAATAACGGAATCCTTCCTATAGTGTCAACAAAAAAATACGAGTTTTTTTTCAACCTTTTATGGCAAAAATTGATAAATGGTCACTCACCCACTGTTTTTAACGTTATCGAATGGTAAACAAACTTCAGAAAATCGCTTAATGTTTTTAATGACGTCATCCGACGTCGTTTTCGCGCAAAATAATCATCCACACAAAATGAAACTGAATGGCAAGATAGGAATTCAATCAAAAGCTATAAAAATAACACAAATACAATGAAAAGTAATAGTCATACAATTAACATTGATCAAAAACAATATGAAAGTATACAATAAAAAGGTTATTGAATTTGTATGGCTAAATATTACTTGGAACTCGTTGTTTTGGCGCAGGACGACTCGCAAGCTCGTCGTCCTTTGCCAAAACAACTCGTTCCAAGTAATATTTAGCCATACAAATACAAAAACCTATAATATATTATATTGAATATAAACTATGGTTGATATAATAATTATATTGAATATAAACTGTATGACTGATATATTATATTGAATATAAACTATGGTTGATATAATAATTATATTGAATATAAACTGTAAGACTGATATATTATACTGAATATAAACTATGGTTGATATAATAATTATATTGAATATAAACTGTATGACTGATATATTATATTGCATATAAACTATGGTTGATATAATAATTATATCGAATATAAACTGTATGACTGATATATTATACTGAATATAAACTATGGTTGATATAATAATTATATTGAATATAAACTGTATGACTGATATATTATATTGCATATAAACTAGGGTTGTTATATTATATTGAATATAAACTATGGTTGATATAATAATTATATTGAATATAAACTGCATGACTGATATATTATACTGAATATAAACTGTGGTTGATATAATAATTATATTGAATATAAACTGCATGACTGATATATTATATTAAATATAAACTATGGTTGATATAATAATTATATTGAATATAAACTGCATGACTGATATATTATATTGAATATAAACTATGGTTGATATAATAATTATATTGAATATAAACTGTATGACTATATTATATTGAATATAAACTATGGTTGATATAATAATTATATTGAATATAAACTGTATTACTATATTATATTGAATATAAACTATGGTTGATATAATAATTATATTGAATATAAACTGTATGACTGATATATTATATTGAATATAAACTATGGTTGATATAATAATTATATTGAATATAAACTGTAAGACTGATATTATATTGAATATAAACTATGGTTGATATAATAATTATATTGAATATAAACTGCATGACTGATATATTATATTGAATATAAACTATGGTTGATATAATAATTATATTGAATTGCATGAATGATATATTATATTGAATATAAACTATGGTTAATATAATAATTATATTGAATATAAACTGTATGACTATATTATATTGAATATAAACTATGGTTGATATAATAATTATATTGAATATAAACTGTATGACTATATTATAATGAATATAAACTATGAAAATTCAATTTCATCTGTTACGGCATTTTGTTTGTTACAACATTATGTGATGTCACATACTTTTCAGACGGTAAATCGGGCATTTTACGATCGTAAATTTGAGACGTTGGCCAATGGAGTTATGCGTTACATTATAGCTGTATTAGAATGATAATTTTATTGCTTATTCAAATTTAAAAAGGTATGGCTGATACATAATTGTGCATAAAAACTGTACGGCTGATATATATTGCGTATAAGAAGTTAAACTGTATGTTTGATAAACTAGATCGAGTGCAGAAGCACAACTAAAACACAAAACTGTCGGCAAACCTGTTTATGCGGTGGGCGCTGCCGTTCCTAAAGCTAAAACTAAAATATACACAAATGAACAGTTAATACTGTATTAGTTAATTTTATATTAAATCTGAACAATAAAATATTGCATTGCATGCTGTGGTTGCATTTCTTTATCAGTTAGTTGAAAGAAAACAAAAAAACGCAATCATCACTATCTCAAAAAAAATTAAACAGTAAACTTTAAAAAACAAATATGTCTCTATTACAATAGGTTTTTATGAGTCAATTTTATAAGGCTAGCTTGATCGTTATTTAAAGCAGCTATCCCGCCAACAACAGCCAAATTTTATAACATATGTACACCGTTCTAAACCTACTGACGACGACGTATATATATATATATATATATAACACACATTTTTTGAGAATCCAAAGTCTATAGACACAATATAAATGGCTTTAACCAGCCAGACCATACCCCAAAACTGGTGCGTTGAATTAAGAGTTACCATTTACTCATAATTCATTTTACGCATATTCAATGACTGATATTTTAAAAACCCATGAAAAATCATATACTTTTAATCGGCACATATACATTGTTATATGACATGAACAACTGGATAAAGTTTTGATAAATCTTTTGGATAAATGTTTTTTTGGTGTAATTTTGCCGTTATTTGGTGGTTTAGTTTCTTTAATGATTTGTTTCATAGGAAATCTTCTGTACCCACCTGTTGGCCCTGTTCATCTTATTTCTTCTGTCGCCTGCAACATACAAGGTCAGTGTTCAGTAGCAAAATCACAGAATAATATATATAATATATATACGATTAACTGCACAACAAAGACAATGCCTATCTAAGTATAAGTCTTACATATTATTTACATAAAGCATGAAATGGCTTTGTCTTATGTTGACTGAATTGCTTCTACCCAGAATGCATCTATTTTTGCCTTTCACTGCTTCCCATTGATACAATAATACGTCAAACATCAGTTTGAAACTCTTATTTCAGTTATATGCCAGAATTATCGGGAAAGCTGGTTCACAGCACTAAATGTGCATAAGTAAAGAGTGGATATCATATAAAGCAGGTTATCGACCCCGTTATACAACCATTTGAAACAAAGGTCGCCTTTGATGCTCTGTGAGTGTGTGTGTCAACAAGTCACCTTTGGCACCAAAGGAGTTAATGGAAAAACCTTTATAATGGCATATACATATATAAAACACTCAAAGTTTGCCAATTAATAAACACTTTAAAAAATGAACATTTGCAAACCAAATTCAATTGAAGTGTGTGTGTGTTTTTTAAATATATCATATTGTTTAGATTTTAAATCAATTTTAAAACCAAATGCAAAAATTGAACACACAACAACATCTCTTCAAACAGAAAACAAAAATATTAACTGGCAAACAGTAAACAAACATTCTGAAATGTAACAAAGCGCTTGAAGCTAATATATTAATTGTAACAGGAAGTTGACATCACCTGCAATCTTCCAATAATGGTTCCTGACTTTGTTAACCAGAACCAGAACTAAGCAAATGCAGACAAAGTGTCTTGCTCAGGGACACAACACATATGGTCATGGCGGGGATCGAACCCACAACTTTTCGATCATGGGTCCAACGCTGTACCATTACACCCCAGCGCTCGCTCCACGATACCCATATAGATGATATGGGTTGATGGTTCCATTGTTAACCTTTTGACATGTATCCCTGTGGCTCCTTGGGGGTCACAAAGGATTTAAAACAAGCTTTCAACTTAACAAAACACTCAAAGACTTTTAATTTACTACCCATGTTGACACATTCTGATGTCACATTGTTTTACCCCTGTGACCCGGTGCCCCATTTAAAAACACGTTACATAATTATATTTCTATTTAGTCCCTTAACAGCTCTACTAAATTGTAAATAAATCTTGTTAGTGCATAGGAGTAAAAGCTTTTATTGCATGTTTGTCCTTTAACCTTTGACCTAGGCCCCAACAGGGGTCAAATCAAAATTCTAAAACCAGCCTGTGAATATACAAGCCCTAAAGAATACATACTACGGTATGTTTCAATAAAATAAAACTTACAGTAAAAAAAAGATGTGTTTACAAGCAGTGTTACAAACATATGTGGGTATACATTCACTACCAAGACAGTATTAATATACCCTCTTTTACAAGCTTGTGTATTAATAACATCTTGGTACTGTATATTAATAACATCTGGGTATGTGTGTATTAATAACATCTTGGTACTGTATATTAATAACATCTGGGTTTGTGTCTATTAATAACATCTGGGTTTGTGTATATTAATAACATCTGGGTATGTGTATATTAATAACATCTGGGTTTGTGTATATTAATAACATCTGGGTATGTGTATATTAATAACATCTGGGTTTGTGTATATTAATAACATCTGGGTATGTGTATATTAATAACATCTGGGTTTGTGTATATTAATAACATCTGGGTATGTGTATATTAATAACATCTGGGTATGTGTATACATATTAATAACATCTGGGTATGTGTATATTAATAACATCTGGGTATGTGTATATTAATAACATCTGGGTTTGTGTATATTAATAATATCTGGGTTTGTGTATATTAATAACATCTGGGTACGTGTATATTAATAACGTCTGGGTTTGTGTATATTAATAACATCTTGGTATGTGTATATTAATAACATCTGGGTTTGTGTATATGAATAACATCTGGGTATGTGTATATTAATAACATCTGGGTATGTGTATATTAATAACATCGCGGTATGTGTATATTCATAACATCTTGGTATGTGTATATTAATAACATCTGGGTATGTGTATATTAATAACATCTGGGTATGTGTATACATATTAATAACATCTGGGTATGTGTATATTAATAACATCTGGGTATGTGTATATTAATAACATCTGGGTATGTGTATATTTATAACATCTGGGTATGTGTATATTAATAACATCTGGGTATGTGTATATTAATAACATCTGGGTATGTGTATATTAATAACATCTTGGTATGTGTATATTAATAACATTTGGGTATGTGTATATTAATAACGTCTGGGTATGTGTATATTAATAACACCTTGGTATGTGTATATCAATAACATCTTGGTATGTGTATATTATTAACATCTTGGTACGTGTATATTAATAACACCTTGGTAACAGAATTTGTCATATATCGTACACATTCAGATTGCAGCCAGGTTGTAGAAGGGATGGTAACAATATACTTTAAGTGTTTCCAGGACTAAATGTAAGCAGAAAAGCATCAGTTGAGGAAGACAAAAAAATATTTATTTTGTTCACAGGGAAGTTTATAAACATGGAGTAATTGAAGAATGAACACATATGAAATGCACCCAAGCTAGGAAACAAATGCAAGACATTATATAAGTGAAGTTCAGCAAACGAGAAAACATATTCATACGGTCGCGATCTGGGAGAGTAGGTACAAAAGCTTTTTTATGATCGTAAATCATCTGTGGCACATGATTGTATTAAATATGTTCTTTTAACCTTAAACGAAAGCAGTTGAAGTAAGACTGATTGGTATTTAAGTTTTCGCACAGGGGTCATATGTATTGGGACGAGTGTTGTTTATTGGAAGTATCTGAAGCGACTTCGTAGTGTGTGGTTAGCATTCAGCTCAATGATTAAGGGATTATGCGTTCTTTTCCAGCCAGAACCGAATTTAGATTAATTATCAAAATACTTAAAAAGTACATGTTTGTCCCACTTGACCATTCTTTTGTCTGGTATAGCTCGCCAAACTGCCCAGCCCAATGCAACAAGGATGAATAAACACGTATACAAATGTATCCAAAATATTATGCAAGTTTTGTCAAATGCATGCAGATTTAATGTCTTCCTTCTAGTAATGCGAATCACAGCGGTGGCATAGCGGTATAGGCTGGTCAAACAAACTTCTTAAAATTGGTACATAATATTGGTACATAATATTGGTACTAGTAG